>CAIGRB010094775.1:3774-31330 GCA_903798255.1 Fraxinus quadrangulata | reverse complement strand
CAACACCACTATAGACATCACCACCATATCGCACCAACTGAGAGACATCACACCATCCCAACCGCCATATCCACCACCACACAAGAAACCACCATTACCACAACACAAAACACCACCTAGATCTGGTCGCGGTGGTTCACCTGTGAAGAGTCGTCGAAGTGGGTAGATATGCTTCGTAAATACTATTGCTTCTTCGCGTTGCATCAAACACGGGTCATTTCACATCTGCAAATCGCATCGATTCGGGCTCCTTCTGGCTGGCGAAGTTGCGATTGCGTGTGTTTGAGAGAGAAGTGGATTGGTGATGGGGGTGAGAAAGAGGACAGTGAGATGGGAGGTTTTGGAAGAAGACGAGAGGTGAGGGAGAGAGGTGAACGGCAGCGTCACCGCTGCGTCGATTCGTCGCGACGCTGTTGTCACGCCATTCACAAAGGAAGGGGAGGTGAGAGATGGAGGGGAGGGAGTGTGTGTTAAAATTAGGGTTATTAATTAGGGTTTTAATATATATTACCTGATTTTTGAATAAATAAATTTTAAACCTTATTTTTGAAAATCAATTTTTGAACACCTGATTTGTGTAATTTTCCTTAAAAAAAAAATTGTAGAATTTTGACCCAAATATTAGCATTAGCCCATCTTTAATTTGAATCTCAATCCATGTCCAATGCTCAATTATTCAAATTGTATTAAAGACGCTACGATTATTAATTACTATTTTCATGATATTCATGAAACGTGAATATTTTATTGTCAAATTAGATATTCTATTTAATGCATGTTTGAATAAATTTACTTATAATTATTAATTAAATCTTATTATAGATAATTTGTATTGATTAGATCTAGAAGTAAATTACTTATTTTAATAGTTAGAGACACTAATATTTTGCTAATTTTAAAAGTAATTAATTTTTTTATTTCNTATTAAAGATGCTACGATTATTAATTACTCTTTTCATGACATTCATGAAACGTGAATATTTTATTGTCAAATTATATATTCTATTTAATTCATGTTTGACTAAATTTACTTATAATTATAATTAAATTTTATAATAGATAATTTGTATTGATTAGATCTAGAAGTAAATTACTTATTTTAGTAGTTAGACACACTACATATTTTGCTAAATTTAAAAGTAATAAATTTTTTTATTTCTACGTATGTGTTTCACGTATTATTTATTCATACTTATAAAAAAATTACTTATTTTGACCATAAAAAATATATTATGATCAAAATAATTAATTTACTTTAGATTCGATATTGACAATAAAAAGAATATTTGTTAAAACTTATTTAAAAGTAATCTATAAATAAGTATATTCTTGAAATCGAGCAAAAAATGGATGTGAATTAAATTTAATTTTTTTGACCCTCGAAATTCTTAATTGATTTTTCTCATTTTGATTGAGATTTTTCTCACTTTGAAATGTGGTGATATAAAAGATCGATAAACAAACCAAATAATATTTCGAGATAATAACATATGGATTATAGTGATATATTATCGACTGCGTGTTCCAATCAAGTTTTCAGTTGTTTGGAAAGATTGGTCGTCAAAGTTACTAGAAAAGTATTCGTTAAGTAATTTTTTAAATTTTCATTGATGGATATGTATTTTTGCTTATTTCTACCATGATTCGATCAATTTTTATTTTTTAAGGCTAGCATTAATTTTCTATTTGGTAAGAAAAATACAAAGATTTAGTGGAATATCTTAATGTGAGACTAATTTTTTTTTTAATTTCATTGAGTTCCGTATACTTTTTTATTGTATAGCATCCGAAATTCGATTTCTTATGGTGTGAGTACATTCGAAAATTTTTAAATTTTAGTTCATCCTAATATCGTTTTCAGACTCTGCCACTGGGTGGAGGATAGTTTGGAAAGGTCCAGCGCATGTGATTAGGCCTATAATGTAGAGAGTTGCCAAGAAAAGGAGGTATCTCCCGTGGGATATTCTGGCCAAAAGGTGTAAGCGACTCCACGGCGGCGGTGCTTGAAGGAAAGGTTAAGCTTCCGGCGGAAACTGGCGGTGGAAGCGGTGGTGGGGTCTGTAGTATTATTATACTTGTCCCCATTAGTTGAGTTTAAGGCCATGCAAGCAAAAAAGTGTCTGTGAGAGAGAGAAAGATGGGATCTTGATGTAATGGGATATTTTTGAACGCAAATAGAAATAGTAGTGGAGAGTGGAGACACCGAACTCTGTGTGTGTGTGTGTGAGTGAGTGAGAGAGAGAGAGAGAGAGAGAGGTAACGGAGACGGTGATCCCTATGAGTGCGAGAGGGAGAGAGAGAGAAAGAAGTGTGTGGCTTTGGAGCCAACAACGTGGAGAGAGAGAGAGAGAGAGAGAAGTGTGTGGCTTTGGAGCCAACAACGTGGAAAATTGGAACAAAGAAATTTCTTTAATTATCTAAGGAAATAAAAAATCTAGGAATTAGGATTTCAGAGGGAATGCAATTTGACTGACCGTTAATATCTTTTTATATCCCCATGCATTGGCATAAGAGCAGAATAATGACACGATAAGTTGTAAATATTGGTTCAAAATCGGTAAAAGGTTTCAAATATTTTACACGACTTTTCTCTTGATCCATCCCACTAAGAAGTAAATGAAGTTCCACTCCATGCATTAGGTACAATTTCAATTATTTCGACAATTCACCTATATATATTGTATCGTTTGTATACAAAAAAAGAATGTTATCTATCTGATTTTTGTTTGGGTATCATCTTAAAGTCACTCAATTGTTACATATACAGATAATGATCGTCAATTTAGATAACATTACTTTAAATTGAATGATCTATATGTCTTCTGATCTTGTGGTCATTATTGAGCTAAGCTAATTGTAGTTTTATTATGGTACCATTTGGACAATGGTGCTCTAGGTAGTATGGAATGGCCGAAAGGGCAAACAATGGTTGATGTCATCACATGGGATGTGATGGGAGAGGAATAACCATTTATGTTGTCTTTTAAGACGATTCATAAATTGCACTGATGTTCACGGGCAAATTGATAGTACAACTCAAATCTAATGCATTTGTACTAGATTTCAGTGCCCACATACATATTGTAGTGAATTTGGTGATCGAGTGGACCTTGAGTTCAATACATCAGCTTTATGAATAATGATAATAGAACAAGCTTAAAGACAGCAAGAAAAAAATAGATTGAGTTGACAATACTTGTTTGAATTTTTTTTTTTCAAACTGTCCAATCATGTGTTGATACGTATCTTTCCTATTTTTGAGTCTTATGAATAAAAGTGAGCTCGACCCGTCGGTCCATAATTGGCCAGTTGGCTCGTCCTAACCTGTTTTACACCTCTTTATCGACCGAGTCTTGCACACAGTGCACCTTCGCGATGTGATAAATAGATCTAACCTATGAACATGTTGTGTTACATAGACAGCGTAGCTTCGAGAATATGTTAACTGTACCTCCCAAAAACAATACTTCTCTGGTCATTTTCCAAGTTTCCAAACCGCCAACGGCAATGTTCATTATATATTTAATTCAAACAGCATGTATATGACAATCTACGACGACCAAACTTTCAAGTCCAACCTTTTCAATGGATAAGACAATCACGACCATGGAAAACAACGGGCATTTTCCAATTTTCTTCCAATGGACAAGAGACAAACATGATCAGAGCAAAATGCAAATTATACGTCTTCGCAAACAGTAAATCTTCAGCAGGCAGCATAAGTGGGCATGTAATTAAGGTCTGCTGGTAATTCAATATGTACTGAGGCTTCACCATTCTCAACAAGGTAAAATTTGCTCCATTATAAGCAAAAATCAGGAAAATCGACTGTTTTTCTAAAAAAAGCTTTATTCAAAATGTCCAAAAAAATAAAAAAATACAGCCATTCTTCTCTTAACAACGGAGCCTATAACTTTTCAGATTTTTTTTTCCCATCAGATCAAAGTTCATTGAATACAACCGTTGTTGCTTAGGTATAGAGTAGGTAGGGAATTGAAATATCCAATTACTAGTTGAGGAAAAAAAAACATACAAGGATTATGTTAATGGAATGCATACCAAAAGATACAAACCATCTGGAGCTTGATCTAAAAGTTTAAGATCTTTATTGGACTTACGATGTGTGACATTTTGTGACTCTTTATAGTCGAGTGATCTCGTATGGTGTCTTGTGATCCTCACGCTATTTGAGGTGTTATTAGAGTGTAATTTCATTTTTTCTTTCCTCGTCTTTTCACTTTCGCTGCTTGGCTGGTTTCGCTTGGGCTTGTGCGGGTCTGTGTAGTGTAAAATAGCTGGAATTGTATAATGCTTCTTTTTATTTCATTAAAGGGAGTACAAGTTCTGACGTGTTTGAATCACAACGTCGAAAACTTTATTATCAAAATTCTCATTGCGAACCAATATTTATTACATGCGTTGAGTCATGTTACTTTTCCTACTATTTAAAGGTTTTAGGGGACCGGTTTTGAGACTTTTGAGGAGAAAATGAAAGTATCACGCTTCTTAATCATTAGAGCAAAAAATTGTAGTGGATAGTGCACGTCGCAACTCTCACATCGAGTGTAATAACTACAAATAGATGTATTACACGTACACAATCAATTTCTCTGTCATGTATTTATGTAAATTGTGCAAGTTTAGTTAATTATTATTTATTAATGTCTAATCGACTTAGAAAACAGATTTTTATTTCTTGAAATATCCAATATATTGAAAAATAAAATTTAATTCATTTCCACTAACTACATATCCGATTAATCTACAATTTTGACACATATTTGAAAGTTGAACAAAATTGAATAAGAGACTCGCATTTTTTCTCCCGTTCAACTCAACGCGTATAAAGCACGCCCTTTTGGTATGTTTTATGTGTCTTTCTAGACATGTTTAAAGAAATAACTATGTGACATATTAGCTATTTGACTTATTATCCTTGTTTTCCTATTTTGTCTAATGTAACGTAACATTTTTTTACGCTTGTTTCTTTCACGGAGTGTGTGACCGGCGAGAGAAATAACCTAGTGTACATAATGTCATAACCATTTTATGTAAGTATTTATGCATGATAGCTTTCCAAAGAATGGTATAGCGTCGTTATTTATTAGTGATAAAACTGGATACTTCTAGGACAAATCTTAGAAACCTGAAGAAATATTTAAATCCAAGCTGCGAATACATAGAAAGTTGCATCCTTATTGTGGAAGCTTGTTGAGCTTACAATAGACATAATCTTTGTACTTCTTTGTCTTATATTTTGATGGATTCTTTTCATTAACAAGCTTTGAGATAGGTCCAACCTCATGCTCCGGGGGTGGCTCCAAAAACACCGGCCATGACATCCTCGTCTTCTCCTTGTTCACGGTTGTTCGGTGGAGCACGGCCTTATACTTTCCATTGCTCAATATCTATCAGAGCATAAAAAATGAAAGTTTATGAGCTTTTAGTGCACGATGTTTTAAAATTTAGCTCGACATTGATCCGAATAGTCAATGATCAAATGTTCAATTGGAGCTAAATAGGGATTAAAAAGCAATATAAGTAACTTTTACACAACTAGTTGATCTAGCTAGTCCGACTTCAAAGTACTAACTTTTACATAGAGTGGTTCAACATGGAAAATTGAGTTAGGGGGAACCGGGATTGGCATCAATGTTTTGAGGAAGAGAGCAGATACATATACCTCAATTTGGTCTCCAATGTGAATGATTAGAGCATTGGGAATGTACTTAACATCATACCAATAACCATCTCTGAAAACTTGAAGCCCTTGGACCTCATTAGGTACAAGAATGGTAAGGCACGACATATCGGTATGCGCCACCACCCCAAGAGCCAGATCCGGCCTCGGACACGGCGGATAGTAATTAATCTTCATCAAGTAAATCAAGTCGTCCCCACCGACTGCCGCCTTCATTTCATGCCCTTCCAGTCCAACCCCTAATGATAGGTACTTAAACAATTTGTCCGACACCACTCGGAGCTTCTCAGCATATTCCTCGTTTGCTTCTCTGCAAAAAGTTTTGTATTTATAGAAGAATTGTTCACATCTTGAACATCCTTTTTGAAGAAGTGAAAGTCTTATACTCAATACTTTAAGATCGACTGCATGCATGAATTCTTTTTATGTCACTCCTTCAGTTAATTGCTAGATCTACTAGAAAATTCAAGCTAGATCTACGAGAAAATTCAAAGGTCAGCAATTACAAAGGTCGCATTACGGCCTTGTTTGAGAGCCATTTATTCCTTGTAATGTATTATAGAATAGTAGATTGCTGAAGAAAGTGTGGTTAAAAAGTATGGAAACTTAATTGGTTCGTGTAGAATATATTATCGTGTGAATATGCGATGGATAATGATACTGTAACAAACAATTTTAAATTTTAAGGGATGACAAATATGGGCTAATTTTGATCTATCTCGATTCTCGTAACATGTTTTACTAAAGTCACGCCACTCGAATCAAGAGAAGCAAAAAATACTCACCTGTAAGAGGGTGGGTTCTTTGGCCAATACTTGTGGTTAATGACAGGAGGAGGCCATATCTTATGAAACAAGTGATCCACCCAACCTTTTTTCCCATCAATTTCTTTTTGTAAACTTGTTCCATATCCTTCAATCCCAGATTCTGGGGTTTTTGCAATGACCTCTTTTTCTTCTTTTGGCAGTTCAAAAAACTCTTTTCCAACTTCAATCAACTTGCTTATGGCTTCATCTGGAATTCCATGGTTCACAACTTGGAAAAGTCCCCAGTTTTGGGCTGCCTCTGCAATTAAATTGACGAGATTTTCTTCGTCGGAATGGCTCAGATCGATCACCGGCACTTCAAGAACCACCCCATGTAAGGTTGTGACTGCTGGCTGTTCATTTTCTGATCTGATGAATTCTGAGGGTATTGTGTCTTCGTTCTTAGACAGAGAAGCAACCGCTTGCACTCTATCCACCTCCATTTTTTCTTCTCTCTTTTTAGAATTCTCTCTATATGTATCGATCTTCTCGCTTTTCCCTTCCCATGCGATTCTTGTTTCCTTTATATAAATGCATTTCATGGAACTAACTCCAGCCTTGCGGGTAGGTTTAGTTTTGCACGAGCCGTATGAAGTGCTGCAACCTACTACATTTGTAACAAGACTACATTTCGTTAGCAGCAACGAGGTCGTGACACATAGGAGAATTTAATGAAAGTTTGGCTCGTGGAACTTTGTAGTTCACTTGAAAGTTCACACAAGACCACAGCCGTAAATCATACCAAACCACTAAACATTTGACAACTAAAGTCGCCGTGCTTAAGTATCTCATTAAATTTTAATTAATTTCATTAATGAAAGTACTTTGGGTTGGGTAAAACGTATAAAATGAAGCAGAAAAAAAATATGATCAATTGGGTGTTATGTATATAGAGGATAGGGCAGGTGGAGCTCATACAGGGATGTCAACTAGTTGAATCAAGTCAGCTCGCGAGCCGAAACTCAAGGCTCGGGCTCAGATCGAACTTCTTTTTTTTTTTTTTTTGCCCGAGTCGAGCCCATTTTTTGCTCAGCCAAAAAATTTAGGCTCGATCTAAACTTTTAGCTCGAAACTTTTCGAGTCGAGCTGGACCAAACCGAGCCCGCTCACAAATTAATTTTTTTTAAAATATCAAGCAGTTGCCTGCAAAGGCAGGTAACTGGGTTTTACTTTAATTTTTTATAGGTCCTGCTCGTCACGGATCAGCCACATAGATTGGTCCGGATTCGAGCCAACGCCCCAAAATGGAGCTCGGCCTGAACTTCTGCTCGGGCTTTTCTGTGGCCATTCAAGTCAGCGAACAAAATTGACACCCCTAAGTTGATATTAGTTTGGATCGTGAATTGAACCAAGTTTGCCTTAAAACATTTTTTTTAATCTCAATTCTACAATATTTGTTGTGCATTTATCAATTTCAACTCGATCATTATTATCTTATGCAACTTGCTTAAATCATAATTCTTTGCTGTCTTTTCTTAACAACCTATATAAAGTACAAAAGACTTGATATTAGTTTGGTACCAAGATAGGTTGGTATAAATGTATTTTATTTAAAAAAACAAAGGGATCAAATAAGCTCTAAAAAACAAAAAAATAGGAAATGTCCTTCTAGATATGGCAAAATTCATTGATTAGGTAGGTTGAAATCAATTAATGCTGTTGTAATTTTTTTTTCTCTTTCATAACTCTAGTTTATTAAGCCCCTATTTGGTTTGGATTAAAATCTCAAGTCAAAGTCGATAATTAATTTTAACCACATATTTTATGGAACTCACAATTTTTTAAACACATATTTCATCAACTTTTATCAAAATATACTAAGAATCTGATTTTAATCTCTACCAAACAAGGGATAATATTGTACGTAACATAAGTTGTTTTCCTGCCTAGGTTTTGTTCATAATAGTGATTGTTACTCTACAGTTCACTAAGCCTTGTTTGGTAATCATTATTTGAATAATTTTTTCTACGTACTCATTTTTAATCACACATTCTCTTAAAAATCAATATTCGAAACATTATTTTTGACAAATAATGGTTGTCAATTAGGGGCTAAAACCTCGGACTTCTTTTAATTTATCGATGACCTAAACTAACAAATCAAGATTGCCTACGTTTTGAGTGGGTTGTTTGACAAAGCTTTTAATAAATTTTAAGCAAATTAGTTGATGAATTATAAAATTAAAATTAATTGTTGAGTTTAGCCTCAAGCGTTTAGCAAACTTTTTAAACTTTCTCAAATAATCACTTAATAAACAAAGAATATAAGTAATTATATAGACCTTTATATATCTATTGCGCTTGTATGGTTGCACATCTTGCACGGTCTTGAGGTCAACCCTGCCCTTATCTTATCATGCAAATGAAAATAACTTCTTTTTTTTTTTTTTACTTGACATATAAGCTAAAAAGATATTTAAACGTACGTTCACAAGAATGTACACGTTGGGAGTAACGAAGAGAAAGCTGTTGGTAGTTGGGACTTTGTAGTTCACTTGAAAGGTCATACAAAATCAGAGCCACAAATCATACCAAACCACTTAATAATGCATGCCCTTTATTTCATTAAAGGGTGTATGAGTTGTGTCATGTCTCAACCACAAAGACAAATTCATGCTTTCATTAGGCAGCATTAGACTATACTATTTAATTTTTATTATTTTTTAAATTCTATCAAATATTAGATAACCCATTTTATCAATCATCGAACATTTGACAAGTCGAAAAGGCAGACTCATATTTTGCTCTGAATAAGATAAGCCACCGCACTTAAATATCTCATCATGTTTTAATTAATATCGTTACTGAAATGGTTACGAAACAAACATTTGTGCCCTCATGGCGGCGCAAGGTGTTTTTGCTCCAATGAACAATTGTTATCTGCGAAATGAGGTTTGAACTTTCTCCTCTATTGTACCTCCGACATAAAAATGAGTAAGGGATTTAGGGACGTAAACTTCAGAAAAAAGATAGAATGTGTATTTAGATTGTAACATCACGCGTTTGCCTTTATATGATTATTGTTTATAATGATAATGTTCTCCCTTATATTTGATTTTAAGTGGTAAGTTTAATGTTGTCGTAACTAATTATATTTTTATAGCGGGATGCACCTCGTACGCCCTAGAAGATCTCGTGTCTATTAAAGTTAATTTTAATAAGATAAAACAAACTTTAAAGATTTATTATGTGTTTTCCACTAATTAAATTTTATTTCGCTTGACTTGATAATTAGATACCAATTAAATTATTTAGTACATTAATTAAGTCAAATGATGGGTAATTAGGTACCTAATTGGAAGCAATGTTACCCATAATTGATGCTTTCAAGTTTGAATTAAAGATTCTTATGCACTTTTAAAGAGAATAGAATCATCATTTACTCATTCATATCAAAATTAACGTGAAGGTTGAAGCCTCATATGTTACCTATATTCTTCTGTTCCTTCATCTTCTTTGATTTGGGATTCCAACACAGGAGGTATTATGATTTTTATTCTATTTTGTTATCATCTTATAATCAAACTATCTTAATGCCTTTGCAATATATGGTTGAATCATTGAACTAATTGGTCATTCCATTTTCTGTATAGCACACTGGGGTACAATGTATATATGCATATATTTAATTATTAAAGCAAATCCATTTAAGCGTAAATTGAATTTAAGTTAGTGCAAGACTTGTTTTGTTATTGGATTCTTAAGTTTCGAGTTATTAAAATTCAGTAAATTTATTTCCCAAAATGAATGGTTAAATGAGTGTAACTTTTATTCATATGAGGATATATGCAAATGGTTGTTTATTTGAAATCAAAGCATTCTCTTAAATCATGAGTTTCATTGGTAGGTAATTTTATTATTCATTTGCACCCAATTTCTATTTTCTCTTACTTTGGGTTATGGAATTTAGGAGGCTATTATTTCCTAATAAGTAGTAATAGTAGTAGTAGTAGCAGCGGCAGTAGTAGTAGATAGATAGCACCATTATCGATTAAGAGTAATTTTGACAATAACTTCCACTTTTAAATCTCTATATGATTATGAGCACACTCTATTTTACATGTTCTGCCCAAATTTCAATAACTACTTTATCTAAATAGAATAAGGATTGATTATGAAGAATGAATATTGTTGAAATTTTAAATGATTGATGATGACATACTATATAATTGGCACGTAGACTTCGTGAATGGCTAAGGACATCTCCACTTGTAATTCTAAAAGTAAATTGCTAAGAATTTCAAGTAAGTAAATCTCTCCTTATTTTCACGTGTACGTTATATGGTTAAACATATAAACATGTTACTTAAGTTGTCATTATGTAAACATGATATTTGATCATTACTTTTTATGTCATAAATGTTTGTCATGAAATATTCATACATGCCAATGCATTTATAAGCATACATGAAGTATCACGAAATAAAAAAGATTTCAAATGTCAATAAGTCAAGATATGTTTTTAAAGATATGTATCCCGAATGTTTTATTATGAGGTGTATGTCTATGTCATTAAAAGGTGGGAGTAGGAAATGGGGCGTGGGGGATCGATGCACTCGATCAATGTTCAATGATAATGTTAATGTTAACCACTTTGCGGTACTACCGGTAGGGCTCGATCAGGTTTCAAATAATAATTGTCCACTGCATTCTGATTGGCTAGGCTATACACCAAGTGAGTTCACGACGTCAATGTTAAGATTTTTAAGAAATGAAAGATGAGACACATATTGAGAAATGTCTTTTATTTTAAAGTAAGTCATATGCATATCATAAGCAGGCATTATATTCATGAGATTTGCTTACTGAGCGTTAGCTCATCCCACGATATCCCTCTCTATTTTCAAATGATGAAGGCAAGATGATGCGAGATGACGACTTGTTGTGACACAAACTCAATACTATTATATTTAAATGTTGAGTTCATTTTAGTAATTAAATTTAAAATTTGATTTAATTGTTCTATATTTTGTCGATCACAAATTATTTTAAAATAATAAGTCATTAATATTTATTTTGTCAAAGAAAAATTGTAATCACTTCCGCATTGATTTTAAGAGATTATTAAATGATACTACTTCCAGATCTAGGTATATAAATTTTGGGGTGTTACACAGATAGTCAAAACTTCAAGACTCATACATATCTTGCCTTAGTAGTATTTATAGATATCTGAAGCCATGTAACTATTGGGCGGTTATCGTGCCACGTGTCTCACGTGGCACCTTCCACCACCCTACGTTCTAAGTAAATGATCTCTACCTATCCAGCGGTTGGTTGTGTTCATGATAATCGTTGAACGGTTTTCATCCAACTCAATGATGTTTTATGGTTAAGTGTTGCAATGACCTCATAGTAGTAAACGACCTAGCATACAAGTAGAGGGCCTTGCAGTGGTATCGACATGCAAGCAAAGGACCTTATAGTAGTAAAAGACCTCATAATAGTAGACGACCTAATATGAATGTAGAAGGCCCATAGTGGTCGACAGTCCAACGTGGACGGCCTCGTAGTGGTAGACGATCTAGCATGCAAATGAAGGGCCTTGTAATTGTGGACGACCTGACATACAAGTAGAAGACTTTGTAGTGGTAAACAGTTTCATAATGGTAGACAGCCTAGTATGAAAGTAGAGGGCCTCATAGTGGTCAACAACCCGCGTGAACGTAGAGGGCTTTGTAGCTATAGACAATCTAGTATGCAAATAGAGAGTCTTGTAGTGGTAAATATTCTGATAATAGTAGATGACCTACTTTGAATGTAGAGTGCCTAATAGTGATCAGCAGGCAACGTGGACGTAGAGGACCTCGTAATCGTAGACGGTCTAGCATGCAACTAGGGAGTCTTGTAGTGGTAGACGGCCTACTATGAATGTAGAGGGCCTCGTAGTGTTCAAAAGCTCAGCGTAGATGTAAAAGGCCTCGTAGCAATAGATAACCTAGCATGGGGTGCCCTATGTAGAGTGTCTATTGAGTAGTCTTCACATTGTTGGTTATCGTAGACCATTATAGATGTCATTTAATATCAGTCACTTAGGGGATAAAGGCATATATAATGAAAAAAGAAGAAAAAAATTTCAATTCGATTTCATATAGAGAATAGAGCGGATGTGGTTAATTTTAGCCCCTGTTTGACACCCATTTTTGGTAAGAAAGAAATTTTGAAATAGTAGGCCTTTTTCTTCTTCTTGAAGTTATTTTATTAAGTTATATATACCCTGTTTGAAACCCATTTTGGGTAAGAAAAAAATTTTGGAATAGTGATTGATGGAAGATTGTATGGTTAAAAAGTAAGGAGAATTTTTGGGTTTATGTGTAATATTATTTTATTGATAGAATGTGTGGTTGAAATGAAGAATGAGAAATAGAATGAGAAAAAAAAAGGGTTTCAAACATGGGCTTAATTTGGGACAAAAATAACAAAAAATAAAGTGTCAGTTATATAGATCAAAGGACAAGATATTCATTTGATTTGGTAGGTTAGAATCAATTAAAGCTATTGAGATATGGAAGATTTGCAATCCTAAGAGTTAGGTCCTGTATTTGTTCTGCCCTAATTGTCTGGTCTTTTTTTGTGCTAGAATACCTGGGTTGCTTTTCGTCCTAGTTGCTAACTTCTTTTATTTTATGGACGACTTAAACCAACAAGTAAAGCTCGTCTAGGCTATAAGAGCATGGATTGATTACATAATAATAATAATAATAATAATAATAATAATACATGTGTTGGCCAATACAAGATTTCTCAATTTTAAGGAGGGTACAATTTTCAAATTGAATGCATTTTTGTATGTCATGTGACCACAAGTCCATGAAGTATGTTTCAATTTGGTCGATCATTTTTTAACTCGGTATTCACTTAAGAGTATCTTGAAGAGACTCTTTAAAGTGAAGTGTTTTTTATGTTAAAGAGTCGATTTTTAAAATTATGATCTAAGAGACTGTTCAAATTAATATTTAAAATTGAGAGTGAGTTCTCAAAAATTAAATACATTCAAAATATTTCAATTGTTAATGCTCCATATATTGACACAACTAAATAGTATATGCAAAGAAAATAGAAGAAATAATATAATAATTTAGAGGAAAGTTGGTGAAAATAAAAGATAGAAAAAAATAATAAATACTTCTTGAAAGTAATAAAATTAGAATGTTAAAAATTAATAGGTTGTTGGAGTATTTTTTAAAAAAAAATTACTCTCTAAATTGTAAAATATACTTTTAAAAAATAGAGAGTCCATTGGCTCTAATAGAACTATAGAATTACCAAAAATAGGAAGAAAGTACATGTCAGAGTAATTAAAATTGCATTTGTTTTGTCGTCGTCATTGGATCACAAGTTCTTGATTCTATTTATTTTTGAAAGATAAAAAATACAGTTTCATACCAGAAGGAAAAATCTTTATGAAATTCTTCCCTTCGTTAATGAGCTCGAGACGTGATTCAGATTATTATGGCGAGTCATGTTTGACAATATATGAACTCCAAAAAAAAAAAGGAACTAATTTTTTGTCCATTATTATATACATAATTGTTCAGTTTTGCATATGTTTAGGTTCTCATGGATTTTCATGAAGAAATTGTTGTTCATATGAGTTAGTCTCAGTAGAACATGTTAAAAGAGGGAGGGATAAACCAAAAATAAAACAACGTGACTTACGATATATAGTGCTTGTTTGTCTCCCATTTTGGAAGAAGAAATAAAGTTTTGAATAGTATTTTTTTGGAGAATGTGGTTAAAAAGTAAAGTAATTTTATTGGTTTGTGTGTAAAATATTTTATTAAGTGAATATGTGGTGGAGATTGTTTACTATACCAAACAATGTTTGATAAAATGGATGACAAATAAGGGTATATATTCTTGTAGTTTAGAGAGGAAGGAAAATGATTCATATAACTGACTCCAAATTATTGGGAAAAATGCATAGTTTATTGTTGTCGAGGTGGGATGGAATTATCTTTTAGATTCTTGTTGATAACTTACATATTCAATAGACTAAGAGAGCATTAAGACTTGAGATCTCGGCATTCATAAATCATACATATTGCTTACTTGATTTTTTGCTTCATGTGGTAAATTTATTCATTATTCGTAGCGATTTAACTTCGTATGATACTTGCAACTTTACACCATAGCGATGTTTCTTTCCACTGACAAGCTTTCTAACACGGTATATGTTACTTTTGTCTTTGGGTCCATGGACATTTCATTATACCTCGAGTTTTATGGACATGGTATGTTACTTTTTGTCTCTGGTTCCGTTTTAAGTTGTTTGATGAATACTTGATAATGAGTGTGCTTCACTAGTTGAATTATCACCTCCAAAGCATATTTTTTGATTCGTTCTTGAGCACTTTTGAGCGTTTGATGTATTTATTCGTGTTATTTTGTAGTTTAAGTGACTTGGTGAAAATGGCGTATTTTGTGGCTTGGAATGAAATAAATTGTTGATTATGAAAGTGTACATAGAGTGAAAATGAAAGAAGAGGACAATCAAGTAGAAAACGAGACCAAAAGCAAAGGGAACATATGGGCTCAAGAAATCAACAAAGAGCTGGGCGCCGCGGCGTAAGGGTAGAAAAGAAAGCAGAACTGCTAGCGCTCTGGCCCCAAACACGAGCACTGCGGTGCCATCAGAGAATTTCATCGCAGCACTGCGGTGCCATTGCCGCATAATTATGTTATAGAAAACGCGTAACAAGTTTTTGAGGCTGCTCTTGTGGATTGGTTTATTTGATTTCTACTGATATTATTATCAATTAGCTTTTATTTTATTTTATATTTCTATCTCTAATAGTTTTTTTTTTTGCAGTTGTGTATGTGAATAGTGATGAATCTTGAATTATTACTTGTTGATCTTGAACCAGAAAGCACATTTCGTTTTCTAAGGAATATAGAGAAAAACGAACGTGAGGTAATGGCTGAACATGAAGCAAGAACAGCCAATGAATATAATCAACAACGGGCTATTCGGGACTATGTCAAACCAATTGTCAATGACAATTATTCTGGTATCGCATGCCCAGCTGTTGCTATAAATAATTTTGAACTAAAGCCAGGACTAATACAATAGAATCAGTTTGGGGGAGCTCTGACAGAAGACCCAAATGCTCATATCGATTATTTTTTGGAGATTTGTGATACAGTGAAAATGAATGGAGTTACTAAGGAGGCAATTAGACTACGTCTATTTTCTTTCTCCTTGAGGTATAAAGCCAATGCTTGGTTCCATCACTACTGTATGATACTATTACTACTTGAGTTGACTTAGATCAGAAATTCCTTAACCATGTACTTCTGACCTTCCAAGTCAACTCAACTTCGGAGTGAGATTGGTCAATCCGGACAATCTAACTTCGAACCATTTTATGAAGTTTGGGAAATATTCAAAGACCTGCTCAGAAGGTGTCCTCAACATGATTTTCAAAGTTGGATGTAGATTGAGATTTTCCACAATATGTTAAATGGGCAAACAAGAACCATAGTAGATGCAGCTGCAAGAGGTACTCTAATTGCTAAAATAGCATATGCTACATATTCATTATTGGATGATATAAGCACAAATAGCTACCAATGGTCGAGTGAGAGATCAAGCATAAAGAGAGTAGCGGGTCTACATGAAGTAGATCCTATTATTGCACTAGCAACTCAGGTTTCATCACTTATTAATCAGATAGCTATACTTACTACTCAGAGTAATCAATAGAAGACAGATTCAATTATAGCTTCAGCACATCAAGAGACATAAATAACGAATGAGCAGGCTCAGTATGTCAATAGGGGGAACTACAATCAGAGAGGAAGCTACTCTTCCAATCATTACCATCCAGGGCTTAAAAATCACGAGAATCTATCATATGGCAATAGCAGAAATGTACTTCAACCTCTTCATAAGCTCAACGCTCCACAATCTAATGGGAAAACACTTGGAAGACCTTCTGGGGAATTTTATTTTAGAGACGAGATCACAGTTCAATAAAGATGAGTCACATTGCGATAATACCAAGACTCATGTGACTAACATGGGGCTACAATGAAGAATCTTAAAGTTTAGATTGATTAGTTGGCTACATTAATGAAGTCTCAACAAGAAGGAAAGTTTCCAAGTGATACAGAGGTGAATTCAAAGGAACACTGCAAAGCTATTACCTTGAGGTGTGGCAATGAAGTTGGAGAGAACATGCCTATAGTGTCGCCAGCCTCTACACATGATCAGAGTGAAGAGCACACAATTGCAAAACAAGATAATCAGGCCAACGAAACAAAGAAGGATACAAGCCTAATCATCAAGTCAATACTTTCCCTTCCACGGAGATTCTAGAAGAAGAAGTTTGATGCACAATTTGCCAAGTTATTGAATATTTTCAAGAAAATTCATATTCATATCACATTTGCAGATGCTCTCGAATAGGTGTCAAACTACGCTAGATTCATGAAAGATGTGATGTTGAAGAAGAAAAAGTTGGAAGAATATGAGATAGTGAAGTTGACAGTGGAATGTAGTGTTATTCTTCAAAAGAAACTCCCTCATAAAATAAAAGACTCAGGTAACTTCACTATTCCTTGCACTATTGGAGGCTCCTTTTTTGATAAAGCCCTTTGTGATCTTGGAGCAAGCATAAACTTGATGCCCTTGTTAGATTTCAAGAAGCTAGGCTTCAATGAGGTAAAACCAACAACGGTTACTTTGCAATTACCTAACAGGTTCCTCACATACCCAGACGTTTTAGTAAAGGTTGATAAATTTATCTTCCCAACTAATTTCGTGGTATTGGATATGGAAGAAAATCAGGAGATTTCATTAATTTTAGGTAGGCCACTCTTAGCAACATGAGGAGCCATAATCGATGTACATAGAGGGCAGCTGACATTGAGAGTAAATGAAGAAGAAGTGACGTTCAATATCTAACAAGCAATGAAATTTTCGAATGACACCAATACTTACCATAGAATTGATTTCATCAATTCTGTTGTGAAGGAAGAGAAAGTATTCATTGAGGACCCCCTGGAGCATTGTATGATGTTTAGTACAACAATGGATGACATTGACACTTCTAAAAGGTACACAGGAAGCAAAGACTTAGTTGATTGTATATTGTCTCTTGAATCCTTTCCAATTAAAGATAATCCATCACGGAGTGAAGATATCTCGCAGTCAGTGGGCTCAGATAACAGTAAGGGTAATGAAAGCAGCAAATCTGAATTGAAGTACTTTCAGACCACCTTCGATATGCGTTCTTAGAGGAAAATTCTGTATCTTCGGTGATTATTTCTTTCTCACTTACCAATGATAAGGATGAAAAATTACTGAAAGTGTTGAGAGAACACATAGTTGCTTTAGGATGGTCTATAGCTGATATCAACGGGATAAGTCCTGTAGTTTGCATGCATAAAATTCTTGTGGAAGACTATTACAAATTGTTTATTGAGCATCAAAGGAGATTGAATTCAACTATGAAAGAAGTGGTGAGAGCATAGATACTAAAGCTATTGAAGGCAGTGATCATATTTGCTATTTCAGATAGTACATAGGTTAGTTCAGTATAGGTACCAAAGAAAGGCGGGATGATAGTAGTCAAGAATGACAACAACGAGTTGATTCCTACAAGAACAGTGACTGGTTAGAGAGTTTGCATAGATTACAGGAAGTTAAACAAAACAACTAGAAAAAATCACTTTCAAATTGATCAAATATTGGATAGATTAGCATGATACTCACTATTTTTTTTTTATGAATATTTTGGATACAATCAGATTGCAATATCACCAGAAGATCTAAAGAAGACAACATTCACTTGTTCCTATGGGACTTTTGCCTATAGACGGATGTCATTTGGATTGTGCAAACCGCCACTTTTTAGAGATGCATGATGGCTATCTTAGCAGACATGGTAGAAGAAATCATGGAAGTATTTATGGGTGATTTTTTTGTTTTTGGTACATGATCTCTTTAGTGTTACAATGCTGTGAAGAAAAAAACTTAGTTCTTAACTGGGAGAAGTGCCACTTCATGGTACAAAAAGGAATTGTGGTAGGCCACCATGTTTCAGCAAAGGGACTTGAAGTTGACAGAGCTAAGATTGATACAATAGCAAGGCTACCATTACCCACTAATGTCCAAGGAATTCGAAGCTTCTTGGGACACATTGGATTTTATAGGAGGTTTATTAAAAACTTCTCAAAAATAACTAAACCCTTTTGCAATCTTTTGGAGAAAAATACAACATTTGTCTTTGATGAGGATAACAATTAAGGAGAAATTGGTTACAACTCCTGTTATGATAGTGCCAGATTGGAGCCAACCATTTGAAGTCATGTGCGATGTCAATGATTATACGATAGGAGCAGCTCTGGGACAAAGGAGTGAAAAGATCTTTCGGACAATTCGCTATACCGGTAAAACCTTGAATGAAACTCAATTGAATTGCACCGCAACAAAGAAAGAGATGTTAGCAATAGTCTTTGCATGTGACAAGTTTAGATTTTATCTCATTGGCACCAAAGTAATCATCTACATAGAACATGCAACAATCTGACTGTTTGAAAAGAAAGATACCAAGCCTTTCTTAATTAGGTGGATATTGTTGTTACAAGAGTTCGATGTGGAAATCTGGGATAAAAAGGGCAGTGAAAATGTAGTTGTTGATCATCTTTTCCGGTTGGAGAATGAAAAGGTGATAGATAACAACCAGATTCAAGAGACTTTTCCTGATGAGATTCTGTTAGCGGTTTCACCTAGACTCCCATGGTGTGCTGATTTTGTTAATTACTTGGCCCGTAGAAAAATGCCACCTGACTTGACTTCTCATCAAAAGAAAGAAATCCTTGCATGATGTCAAGTCATATTTATGAGATGATCCACTACTCTTCAAGAATTACATGGATATGATGATTAGGAGGCGTGTCCATTCGGAGGAAACACAATCAATTAAGGTGCATTATCATTCCTCGTCTTATGGAGGTTATTTCAGTCTTACACGTACTGCTTCTAAGGTATTACAGTCGAGATTCTATTGGCCAACTCTTTTCAAGAACTGCTATGTTTTTGTAAAGACTTGTGACCGTTGTCAATGCATTGGTAATATTTTAAGGCGCCATGAACTTCCATTGACTAATACGCTCGACGTGGAATTATCTGATGTATGAGGCATAGACCTCATGGGTCTTTT
Organism: Fraxinus quadrangulata; assembly: GCA_903798255.1. Classification (NCBI taxonomy): domain Eukaryota; kingdom Viridiplantae; phylum Streptophyta; class Magnoliopsida; order Lamiales; family Oleaceae; genus Fraxinus; species Fraxinus quadrangulata. The sequence goes on along the minus strand of CAIGRB010094775.1, from coordinate 11,654 downwards.
CCCACCATGCTTTGGCTAGGTATATATCTTTATGGTAGACTATCACTCCAAATGGGTTGAGGCCATTGCTACACCAACAAATGATACAAATGTATTTTTGAAGTTTCTATAGAAAAACATCTTTACTCAGTTTGGCACACCTGGGGCAATCTTGTTAGTAAGAAGGTACGCATTTCTGAAGAAAAAAATTTTAATCTTCTTTTGGCTAAATACAATGTCAAGCACATGTTGGTACTTGGTTAACATCCCCAATTCAATGGGCAAGCAGAGATCTCCAACAGAGAGATTAAATATATATTGGAAAAGACAGTGAACACCAACCGCAGGGACTGAGCTCACAAACCTGATGAGGCACAATGGGCATATCGAACAACCTTTAAAATGCCAATTGGAATGTCTCCTTGTCATTTGGTATTTGGGAAAGCATGTCACCTGCCTGTTGAATTAGAGCATCGAGCCTACTAGGCTGTGAAGACTGGGCATAATGTCTACAAGGTGTTTAAGAAATTGCCTATGGAATTCTTGTGGGATATTTTGGTCAACTTTGATGCTTTCTTCGGATTAATTGCCATTGTAGTTTGAACAAGATTGTTTGTATCCCTTTACTGGGCTAGATATTGTTAAACTTGATTGATTGGTTGAGTTTTTATTGCATATATTAGTATCATTAGTTGATGGGATTACCTTGGCGATATAATGATATTGAATTGACAGGCTACATAACGCCACATAAGAAGAGGTCTAAACTAGTGGCATCCTCGTCTACTACTATATATGATAAACGGTGATTTGTAAGCCTCGAGGAGGAGGAAAGATATAAACAAATGGTAGTACACTGGAACTGAATTCCAAAGAGGGGTTTCGAGAAACTATTGCCAGAGAAAATACAGAGTTTGGGGTGTTGACCTATGGTTGATTTCATCCTTAATATTTTGATCATAACAAACAAGATTAATATTGTATCTAACAATTGATTTTGAGTGATGATAGTTCAATGTTAAAATCAATCAAGCATTACCAAAATCATCACAGTATAAATCAGACTCAAAATGATGATCAAAGGAAAAGTTAAACATTCAAGTTAAATAATTCGAGACAAGAGCTTCAAAAACAAATGTCAAGAAAAAGCAAGATCAAGAGTATGAGAGACTACATCAAAGAAAGATCAAAACGAGAAGTCTAGGAGACAAATTTTGAAACAAGATAAAAAAACAAATTTCTTAGTTCAAAAATAAAGGCACTAATACTTCGATATTTAGCAATGAATGATCAAAGTTCAAAAATCATTTTATGCATGAAAAGATTATTTCATAAAAATACCTGCATGAAATTTATTTTTAAGAAAAGGTAAGCATTTCAATTTGATATTTAAATTTTTATAATGTTACTTATCTTGAAAAATAAATTAAAAATGTTATTCAAAAGCCCACATTTTTTTAAAAAAAAGTCAAAGTCAACCCGAACGTCCAGTTCATCCAATGATCAAATTTTTAACCATTCTAATTTTTGACGCACAACGGCTAGTTTAGTCGTCTGGTTTTATGGCGGGCGTTCGTTAGTGTAGTTCGATAGGCCATAAATTTTGGCATTTTGATTACTATACATATCACTTCACTTTGCATTCATATTACAACTAGAAGAGAACTTTCTTGTGAAATATATTTGTAAAATATCTTATTTGAACTTACATTTTTGCATTCATTTCATTTATTTTTTCATAACAAAAATTTTGATTGTTGAATCATTTCTCTCATCAATGTTTTTCATTTCTCTTTGAGCTTAACTTATTTATATCAATCTTAAAAGAGAGATATATTTCTGAAAAATATTTTTGCACTTATATTGCATAAACTTTTTTACTTCTTCATATTGAAAACTTTGATTGATTGAATCAAACTTGTAAAATCATCATATTCATCAAAGTTTCTCATTTCATTTTTAGTACTTAATTTATTACAATTATTCATTAAAGAGAGATATATCTTGAGAAGATTTTTGAATATACATTACATTTATTTCTTTTTCATCTTCTCATTGAAACACTTGGATGATTGAATCTAATTTTTTATTATCATATTCGTCAAATTCTTTCATCTAACACTTACTATTCATTGAAGTGTTAGTATCTTTTAGTACTTAACTTGTTTGTATTATTTATCAAGAGAAGTATTCCATTGTAAAATACTTTGATAAAGCGTGAGTCGCGTTGAAGTCCCTTAAAGATTAACATTGTATAAGGATCGATACTCATTGTTGTAAGTCACTATGTAAGTCATATTGAGGTCTCGTAAAAGCTCAATAGTAGGTTCCGTAAATCTCAACATTATATAAGGATCAATGGTCCTTGTTTTTAAGTTATTGGAAGCGTTGTAAGGGGTTGCATTGCATCATAAGTTAATCAACATAGTGAAAAGACCTTGCTCGTGCCAGAGAGCTTGGTAACGGAGGACGTAAATCATTGATTTGAATCGAACCTCCACAATTATATCGTTTGCATCATCTCTCCCTTTTACTTCTCACTTTTATACTTGTGCTTATTAGTTGAATTAATCTATTTAGTCTTTACTCGTTTGAATTTAGATTAATTATTCGAAAAAGTTTTAAAAATCAATTCACTCTCCTTTTGGTTAGTTATTCTTGGGCTATCATGGGGTGGGAAAAGTTTGTTATGCAACCAGGAGCGACCTCCATACCTTTGGCAAAAGAGTTTTATGTGAATGCCAAGGAACATAAGGACTTCACAGTTTTTGTGCTGGGTTATTGGATCCGGTTTGATAGTATTTCAATCAAAAAATTCTACCATACGTGAGATGTACCCGATGACGACTACTCCAAGTTACGTGAAGAGCAGGTTGACCCCGCCGTATTGTTTCGTACACTCGCTTGGGAATGAACTAAATGGAAATAGTATGCCAATGTTGTGATTAACTTTTCCACCTCGCGTTTGACAATTAAAGTTTGTCATCTCTTTAAATCAGCCGAACTAGTTCCGAGCAACAACGTCAATGAGGTAACAAAGGAATAGGCTCTATTGAATTATGCAATTCAAAGAGGTTATTCTATTGACATTGGTAAGGTCATTCGGAACAGTATCTTATGCTTCCTGGTAGGGTCTGCCACTGATAGTTTGGGACACAACTCTTTCATCCATAATCTTTGTGTACAAAGGGGTGTTACCATGTGGGAATTTGATAAAGTGTTACATCCAAAGCCGACACTCACACGGGAATTTCGGAATAAGCTCACAGGGTATCAGGATAGGCCCAGCTCCTCTCAATCATCTCAACCGGCTCCACCTCATTCCCCACATCCACGGGCTGGTGATACTACAAGGGACATACTTAGTCGGCTTGAGGCAATGGACTTGCAGATGAACCGATGGCAAGACAGAGCAACTTGGTGGCAGCTTGGAATACAAGTACAAATGGATCAGCTGCAAACCTCCATTTATGACCAATTTCATTATCAAAATGCTTGCATTGCGGTCATGGCCTCTGCACATCCTGAACTTACATTCCCTTAGCTACTATTATTCCCATCTCACTCCCACCTTTTAGCTTTATCTGGTGGCTACGAAGACATTTAATGTCTTCACTGAAGTATTTCTCCCTCATTTTCACATTGGGGACAATATGTTATTTAAGTTTAGGGGGTGATAATTTAACTTAGTTGTTGTCTAACGGTTTAACTGCATTTGTGTGTGTTTTATTCTTTTTGTTTTTTTAATTAGTGTCACTTGTGCGTTTGTCAAAAAAAAATTTAAAAATCGCATGCTTGTATAGGTTGGGTAGCATTGTTGGCAATGATGTATATACTTGGAAACATGAATTAGTTGTGAATTATGAATATGTTATGTGCTTGAGTTGAAGTCTTACTTACCCTTGCAGAAAATTGTGACATGAATGCACGTGAATTGAGTATAACGTTGGACAAGAATAAGATGTTTCATAAATGATATAAGTTGAATTAGTGACCCTAGAAGCTGAATTCAAACAACCACTAAACTAAAACTTGCATCCTTGAACCGACTTTAGGATAGTTTGGATGGTTGAACTGATGTAGGGAGACATGAATATAGATGTGGATTTCGTGTATTCTAAATTTTGTGTAGAATGTCTAAGACCTATAAGATGAAAATTGGGTTAAAATCTTAAGTTAGGGACCTATTTTTTAGTATAAGTGTTTAATATAGGGCATTGCACTAATCAATGCATAAAAGGGAAAAATATGTCTTATTGTGAAGCTACTCTAAAAAAAACAAAAACAAAAAAACAAAAAAGGACAACTATATTAATCTCATTGTGAAGCATCTCTTCGTGACCTTTATGACTCGAGTGATTAAACTTGCAAGCATTTAAAACCTGATGCCTTAAAGTCATTTGTCTTGGGTGTCATCGTTTAAAAGCTCGTTATAGGGTTCATTTAAAAAGCTTAATGGAGAGACGATCGCGCATAAGATTAAAAATATATATATCTGAAAAAGCAAGTGTAAAATATAAGACGCACTATATGCCTTAATTAAGTTTCAAGCACTAGTTTTAGAGAATTATGCCTTTGATGATGGGTCAGTAGCTTGGTTGATTCCTAGGAGTGAAAGCAGTTGAAATTTAGGAGAATACTCATTTATTAATGTGTTAAACTACAACATGTAAAAATTTAACCAAACTGGAGATGATGAGGAATAGTGAAATGAAGAACAACTTTAAAATACACAATTGGGAAAAGAATGAAAAGAAACTAAGTTTGGGAGTGTGTGAATCCCACGAGTAGAAAAAGGAATAAGTAACTTTAAGGTCGAGGAATTGAATCAACTTATGATTGCACAACGTTGTATTTGATTTTTTACACACACACATTTTGCATTGGAAATGTAGGGATTTGGGTTATGCATTATAATCTTGAAATAGTTCATGAATTAGATATCATGTTTTCATTTCAACACAAGTTATCCAACTAAATAGTTGAATGATTTGATACATTAAATTTCGATATTTGAGAGAGGAAGATTTAGGCATAATCTAAAAATAACATAACTTCGATTTTGTAGGTTTCGAAAGAAAATATGAAATCTTTGAAGCTCATTCCATTTAAGAACCACATGCTTGATAATTTTTATATTTTTAATTCGGAAGAGAGATATTGAAATTAAAATATAGAAATATGTTTTATTCGGCACTCGAGAAAAAGAGTAGAATTAATCTAAAGTTCTTGCCTATAAAATTAGGAAAAATTGATTGAAGTAACCATATAAGTTGAAAAACACTGAAGATAGTACGATGAAATCATTCCATAGGCTTTCCTAATTCTCTTCATATATTATAAAACTTGACACTGTACACTTACGACATAATTATGTTATAGAAAACACGTAACACTTGAACACTTGTCTTTCCTATGCTAGAAAAGGTGATTCGGAATCAATGCCAAGGCCCGAAGAAACGTTGCTCATGAGATCAAGACTGCTCGTGCTTTTGGCTTATTGCCTTTCGCTACAATGAGAACGAAACAATTTATAGTTGGTAAAAAAATCTACAACAATACGACACAAAACCAGCACTTACATGTAGATTAATCTTTGTCAACAAAATTAGTTGCAAGATATATACTAACAAGGATCATCAGATGGGTGTCTGAAGTTTTTTTTTTATATAAATAAATCACCAAACATCTGAACCAAAATGCAGTAGACATTATTCCAATGGTTAGACCACACTTAACTTGCACAATTACATATAAAACAAATAAGGATAAAACTGTATTATGGAAAAAAAATTCAGAGGAAAAATTATGCCTCCTTTTGCCACAAATCCTCATTTTACTTCAATATTTTTCGACAGATAAACCTGTTAACCCTGGCTGATACTATCAACCACGGGATGATTCCGACCTGCAATGGACATAAGTGAGCAATAAGAATCCCCGTTGGCTTGTTTGGAAGGTTAATTGTGCAACATTTGATAATACTAAAGAACTAAAAGAAACTAAAATATGTCTATTGCACTGCCCAGTAATGTCTTAACACCATTTAACAAATGTTCCCTGTGCGCAGCAAGATGATTTCACAGATGTATTGAACAATCTTTCAGGAAAATGCATTGAGTGAAACTAGATAATCTTTTAGGATAGAAATCCTCTAATCAGCTTCTCATAATACATGTACGCCTGGTTTCCCTACACTGTTACAAGCAAAAGTGTCCAACTTCTTCGATATTTTAGAAAGAAAGGAGAGAACCACAAAGATGTATGCAACTTCTAATCTCATTACGCACTATAAAGAGCACTCTAGGAACGAGTGGAATGGACACCCCTACTAGCCTTAAAAAGACACATAAATAAAAAGTTACTAGTACAGCTCAGCAATAAACTAACCCTTAATCATGATAAACTTGACGTTGCCTTTACGAGAGAAACTATATTCTTAATTAGAATAACAAAAAACTATGGAGTTCAACTGCATTACCATAACATGATCTTTCAGAGCTTCTCCAGCCCTCCAAGATAACATCTTACCTGCAAAAGAGTTGGACCATGAATACAATCAACATATCTTATCAATCCCTCAATGAGAAACAGAATATTGGACCGAACTTTGAAGCTCGTGGGGGAGCCATTATATATTTATTGGCATGTTAATTAGGGTAAAAATTGAGGCATCACATATTAGTTGGTAAAGGGGATTCAGATGGAGAAATCAAGACTGAAGTTAATCACACAAAATGTTAGGTGCCTAAAAAATTATGGGGAAGAACACGTTACCCAAAGGTTGCACGAGTTCCTCAGATATGGTAGCCATTGGCATCCGCCAAAACCATATAGTCAGCACAACATACGCAAGAACCTGCATGGAAAAAAGATCAATGAACTTTGCTAACACCAATAAGTGAAACAAATAGAACTCTAAGGAATAAAGTGTGTGATGAATCACGTTTGATATTTTTAAGATCTTTTCTTGTGTATCGTATGACGATTTGACCTCTTTCTTCTGTATTTCTTGTTCTGCAAGGTAAAACAAGTATGCATGAGCTTCCATATCTATGAGGAGCATTAAATTATGAATGCATTAAGCAAGCAGTACAAGTTCAAGTGAGGGAAGTGTGAAAAGTGACTATAAAAGGTGTGATGCCTTGAACATTTAGACAAACATTGCTAGTTCCCACGGTTGAAAGCTTATGGTTAGTAACCTTTCAGGATGATAAAAAAATACAAATTCTAAAAGCAGCTGTAGGCCATCCAGACGCTGACCAAAAGGAAACCCAATATGTGATAAAAAAATGAACAACTAAAGAACTAAAAATCATTGTATATTAAGGGCTATGGACCTATTTGTGGCACTAAAATAACTATAAGTGCAGTCATTGTGAAGTTACACACAGGAACTTGCCAAATCTTCATTGTACGGATAGTGAATTGCTTAGATATTGTAGAATATCCTTATAGGGACAGTGGTCTTCTACAAACACATCCTAAATTCATAATTAGGGGTTTAAAAACAAAATTCTAATTATGATGCATATGTATACTTAACACCAATAATCAAATGCCATGTGATCTAAATTTCTATGGTCACTATTTTCAAAACTATCATCGCACACTTCACAATTAAGCTTTTCAAATCATATCATACTTTTTGCAAGTTCCTTTTCCTTAGCTGCTGCCATTCTTCTTAGTTTTGCAGCTTGTGCAAATGTTGAAGGCCTGAAATTAACAAGACAACAAATAAATTTCCTCATAGTGAATTTTATAAAATGCAGTAAATTAAACAACACAGAAACACCATTACACATCTCACAGCCTGATTAAAAAATTTGTTTAGCAGTTGAGCAAAGACAAATTATTCGTCCCAAGATTGCTCTCAACTTCAACTCTTCTGATTAGTAACG
>CAIGRB010094762.1:2009-19252 GCA_903798255.1 Fraxinus quadrangulata | reverse complement strand
TCCTTCTTCGGTTGAAACTTCTTATGGAAAGCAATATACGTCGTAATTTAACCTATTGAGAACAAAAAAATGCTATTAAATATAATTTTATGCCGAGAAGAAGGCTAGCAAGAGGATTGAAGCAATTAACATCAAGGGGTTGAATATTCAAGACTCGGGATTGAAAATCATGAACAAGAAATAGATTCAACATCTCTCCTGTATTTGTACATCTTGGGTGATGATTTTTCATAGGGATATTACTAGGTCATACTTAGAATAAGTTTGTTACCTCAGAAGAGATAGTTATATAGGTAATTAGCACATGACGTCTTTACCTTTCATTCTAATTGTGGAAACATTCTTACCTTTTATTTATTTTTATTTTTTTATCCTCATGTACCCAGTTCATTATACAAAATGTCATTTTCATCCATTTTTCAATTGAAAGCTTGAAAGCTATGAAATGACGAATATACCATTCTATTTAAATAAAACAATAAGAAAAGAAAGAACTAATCACAACCATAGTCCCAATTTGTTTTAAAAAAATGTGCAAATAAGTCTCAAATAAACTACTAAAAAGGATAATTAGCACATAATGTCTCTACTTTTTGCTATTAGTGTGAAAAAATCTCTATCTTTCATTTTTCTTTTTTTTTTTTAAATTTTCATCCTTAATTACACATTTGATTGCGCAAACTATCGTTTCTGTCTATGTTCATCGAATTTATTAGTAAAAATTAGTAAAATGATGAATATACCCTCATATTTAAATATCAAAATAGAAAATAAGTAAATAAATAAATAACTGCAGCCATAGTCCCAGATTTCTTAAAAAGTGCAAACGAGTGGAAAATAAATTATTAAAAAATTAGAAATTAAAAAATTAAATTTTTTTATTTAAATTTCACAGTTTTTATTGAGAAATTGGATAAAATTGATAGAAATGATGATTTGCGCAATTAAATGTATAATTAAGGGTAAAAGTGCCAAAACAAATGAAAGATGTGGACGTTTTTCCACAATAATAATGAAATGTATGGACATTATGTGCTAATTAACCTTTTAATAATTTATTTGGGGCTTGGTTTTGAGATTATATTTCTTCACATGTAAGCTAACACGATGTAATTAAATATCTATAAAACATTCTAAATTTTTTCTTGATTCAACAATCTCCTATTTCTTAGGCCAGTTCTGACAGATCAGTGAACAAATTAGAGGATAAATTCTCAGCTCTTTAAGATGAACTTTGCACCGAACTGAAAAATCAGACTGATATAAACTCAACTTCCGAATCCTTAGTGGTAAAAATAAAATTAAAAAGGGAATGTCGATAGAAAATAACTACACATTAAAAAATTCTTGGAGAGCAAGTTTCTCTTTCTTGTCTACTTGCAAGCTGAACCTAATAACTAGAAATAAGCCATAAAACTTCTCATAATTGGACCACGCATTTGGAGGTGTTACCCCTTGGAAGAACTACAAATACTCGACTCTGACTAGGCTATGTCAAATGTAGAGAAGAAAACTAATCTAGAAATGCACTTTCTGTGCACGGAACAAATACCAGATGGAAAACTGAAGGATTAAACAAACAGGAGAAGAGAGAAAACAGAGAAATTTCATTAGAAATTCAATGGTTCTTCCAGCTGAATAAATAGCTATGATTTGATACAATTCAAAAATACTTTTTTACCAACAACCATACTACCTACTACCACTAAACAATACTTGACAATACTTTAACTTGTAGTAGGTCCAAACTAGCCTAACTTTACATGATTACATGAGTTAGACATAAACCAAAAACGTGTGACTAAATGGAAACCAAAAGACATTTGTTAAGTGACAACAAAAGTGTCACTTACACGACCAACTTCAACACTCCTCCTTGACACTTTTGTTGGAAACACAAAGACACTTTCTTAGTGTTTCAAATCTTTCCTTTGGTAATGGCCTTGTCAAAATGTTAGCATATTGATCAATTGAACAGCAATGCACCAGTTTCACTTCAAAATGTTCTTGTGCTTGCCTAATTGCATGATAATTAATCTTGATGTGTTTTGGTCTACCATAAAACACTAGATTTTAACCATTGCAACTGTTGATTGGTTATCACAATAAATGATTATTGAATGTTTGTTTGTAGTTAAGATGCTCCAAAACATTCTTCAATGACTTGACTAGTTGCTTCTGAAGCTACAATATACTGTGCCTCAGCAATTGATTGAGTAACCATTTTTTGCTTTATTAAATTTCAGCATGAAAAACATGTAGTTCGACCCTAACAACAACTAGAGGGGGGTGAATAGGTTTATAATGCGTAATTTAAATTGTTAATGAATTAAACAGCAACAAGTCATGTTTTAATTTTTTTTTTAGATGATTATTCATGCAAGTCAAGTTTAGTCCTAAGTTTGAATACTATATAATAAAAGCAGTAATCAATACCAGAATGATCACGGAGAAACCCAACTGAAAAAAAAAACTCCGGGCACTTTGTCGATCAATCCACTACAAACGAAATTCACAACTTACAGTCTACCAGACTAGATGATCCGTACTATCTGATATCCCGACTATACTCCAACAGCTCTCCTTGGATCCTATGCTCTCCTACACCAATCCTTAGCTGTTGTTGCCAAAGCTCTCCGCGGAATCTGCTACCCTATAGCACTCCAAGCCTTATGAATTCTTTTATCTCCCATTGATCATGAAGAATGACCCATTCTTCATAGACAGAAACTCCTATCAACTTCTTTCGATCTTTAGAACTCTGACCATATGTAGAGGAAGTGGTGATTTGGTATTCGGATTATTGGACTGAAATTTTTCTCACTAAAACTCTCACACAAATGAAGGTTGAAAGAATGTTATATGAAGGAATCACTCCGTATAACCCTGTTGCTCGAGCTAGAGCTCAGCGACGGTCGAGAGATAGCCTGTCGCTCGAGAGAAGGCCTGGAGACAGTCCAGCAATGATGTTTCTATTTTTGTAGCTCGAGCCAAACTTTGGCGACAATCTGGCGAAAATTTGCGTTATTTTCCTCTTTTCCCATTCTCGAAACCCTACGCTCAAACACCTACCTTTTGACTAATTGCACATTACTCATTGAACTTATACAATATATTAATTTTAGTCAATTTGTTCACAGAATCGCCAATTACAAATTATCTAAAACCTAACACAGAAGACAATGCTTTAACCTAAATAAAAAACATAACCAGAAGTGTATTTCATATCATCATAGGAACCAACTCAATCACTATAAGTATAGCTAACCAATTTCACATTCCCTGACTACCTATACCAAATTCCCATTTCTGCATTCCCTTAGATGTATCTAAGAACTCTCTTTGAAGCTTGGAAATGCACTTCACTTGGTTAGACTAATGCCCCAGTAGCATTTATGGATCTGATGAATAGGGTGCTTCACCCATATTTAGACAAATTTGTAATTATTTTTATTGATGATATATTGGTTTATTCTCGCAGTCGTGATGAGCACGTCAAGCACTTAAGGATTATTTTACAGATTTCGCGTGATAAGCAGCTGTATGCTAAATTTAATAAATGTGAATTTTGGCGGGATAAAATTGTGTTTTTGGGTCATGTTATTTGAGCAGAAGGTATTTATGTAGATCCATTGAAAATTGAGGCTGTGATGAAATGGGAATGCTGTACTAATGTTACAGAAGTACAAAGTTTCCTTGGGTTAGCAGGTTATTATCATCGGTTTGTAGAGAATTTTTCTAAAATTGCTCTTCATCTTACTGGATGACTCGTAAGAACTCCAAATTTGTGTGGACTGATGAATGTGAACAAAGTTGAAGAAGAGTTTAAGAAGAGATTAGTTTTTGCTCCTATGCTTACACTTCCATCTTCGGGTAAAGAGTTTGTGATTTATAGTGATGCTTCACACAAAGGATTGGGTTGTGTTTTGATGCAAAACGGAAAAGTTATAGCTTATGATTCAAGACAATTGAAGAACCATGAGTTAAACTACCCATCGCATGATTTGGAGTTAGCTGCAGTGGTGTTTTCACTCAAGATTTGGAGACATTATCTTTACGGTGAGAAATATTAAATATTTACTGATCATAAATGTTTGAGGTATCTTTGATCAGAAAGAACTGGATTTGAGACAAAGAAGATGGTTGGAGTTTATTAAGAATTACCATCCGGGGAAAGCAAATATAGTTACACATGCTATCAATAGAAAGACTAATTCTTACTCTTCGTCAGCTACTACTTCAGGTGCAGTATTAGCTCATTTTTAGGTAAGGCCTATTTTGATTGATAAGTTGTAGAAGCTCAATCTCAGGACTCGACATTGAGAGTATTGAAAGCAGAAGTGAGTGTTGGGTTAAGAACAGATTATGTGATAAGAGATGATGGTGCATTGGCTATGGGTAATAGGTTATGTGTTCCCGACATTCCAAAATTGAAGAAGGAGATTTTAGAAGAGGTACATAGTTCTGTTTATACTATGCATCCAGGTAGTATTAAAATGTATTGAGAGGTCATTACTGGTAGCTGGGCATGAAAAGAGAGATAGCCGAGTTTATATCCAAATGTCTTATTTGTCAGCAAGAAAAGCCAAGTCGTCAAAAACAGCATGACTTTTATAGTCATTGCTTATTCCAGAATGGAAATGGGAGTACATTACTATGGATTTTTTATTTGGTCTTCCCCGTACTTAGAATGGTCATGATAGTGTTTGGGTTATTATAGATCGTTCAATCAAGACATCTAGGTTTCTACCAATCAAAGCTACTTATTCTTTTAATAAGTTGGCCAAGTTGTATGTGGATAAGATTGTGAGCTTATATGGTACTCCATTATCTATTGTATTAGATAGGGATCCTTGATTTACATCTAAATTTTGGTCTGGTTTGCAGGAAGCCTTGGGTACTAAGCTACAATTCAATACAATTTTTCACCCTCAGATAGATGGCCAGTCTGAGAGGACTATACAGACTTTTGAGGATATGTTGAGAGCTCGTGTTTTAGAGTCCAAAGTTAGTTGGAATACTCATTTGTCTTTGATGGAGTTTGCTTACAATAACAGCTACCACTCTAGTATAGAATTGGCTCATTTTGAGGCCTTATATGGTAGGAAGTGCAGAACACTAGTATGTTGGGATGAAGTTGGTGAAAGAAAGTTAGTGGGCCCTGAATTGGTTCAAATGGCTTCAGAAAATGTGAAATTGATTAGAGAAAATTTGAGAATAGCGCAAGACAGACAGAAAAGTTATGCGGGTAGGCGCATGAAAGATCTTGAATTTGCAGTTGGAGATAAAGTATTTTTGTAATTGTCACCTTGGAAAGGGTGTTGAGATTTAGTAAACGAGGAAATTTGAGTCCATGATATATGGGACCTTATTAGATTACTGAGCGGATTGGCCCAGTTGCATATCGATTAGATTTGCTAGATGAATTATCCAGGATCCATGATGTTTTCATGTTTTTATGCTTCGCAAGTACATCCCAGATGTTTCTCATGTTCTAAAGTCTCAACAATTCCCGTTTAAGGAAAATTTGACCTATTTAAGATTCTAGACAAAAAGGTGCAAATCCAGCGAAAACAAAGTATTTCACTTGTCAAGGTAATTTGGAATAACCAAACAGTAGAAGAGGTTACATGGGAAAATGAGGACTAGATGTGTGAACGATATCCTCATCTATTGATTGATTAGCCACATGTCCATCAAATTTCGAGGACGAAATTTTTTTTAAGGAGGTAAGATTGTTACTACCCATATTTTTAGTCAATAGTTATTTCAAAGTCAATTGTTAAATTGTAAATGTCAAGGTCAAATAGGGACTTAGTCGAAGTAAATTATTTTCTTTCGATTTATTTTGCAATTGATAATATTTGAGGTTTAAGATGGAAGAGATTTATAGATAAGGATTTACATATACATCATATGATAGGTTGGGGACTTCCTTTGCAGTTACCATTTAATGGCCCAATAATTAGCATATTCTAGATCATTTTTCATCAATTCCCCACATATACACATAGCTAGAACCGATAGAAGAGAAGATTCGAGAGAGAGACCCAAGAGAAAGTAACCGAGAGAAGGGAAAGGAGAAGAAAGAAAAGGAAAAGAAGGGAAAATGGAAGGGAAGAAAGGAAGTAAGTAAGTGTTATTTTCCATAATCTCAGGTTTAATTTATCTACTTCTTCAAAAAATAAAGGAATAATCTATGTTGAATTTCTAGGGTTTAATTTGTTAGTTTAACTCTGAGATTAGCTGGAAGGAGAATGTTTTCTTGCTCAGGTGATTTGATTGAGAAATTTTCAGTTGGATTAAAGTAAGCTTTACCATTTTTTACAAACCCTAGAATTTTTATTGGGTTCTTGAGTATATATAGTTTAGAGTGATGATTGTGTTGATGAAATATTCACCTGAAAGAATGATTTTATGGAACATGATGTAAAATAAATGGGTTTTAGTGTGGGTTACTAAGTTTCACTAGATGGAAAAGGATAATTATTTTTATGATTGGAATTGATAAATTACATGCTAGTGAAGGGATTAGTAGGTGGAATTAGCTCCAATTGATTAAAGGAAAATTTGGAAAATTTATTCAAGTATCGGGAAATTTAGTTTAAGTATTTTAGCATTAGATATTAAAGGTTTCTTATTTTGATACTATATGGTATTTCAGGTGGTGACGAAGAAATTGGAAAAGCTTACCGATCGTCATAGATTGTAGCTTGTTTTGAGTGAGTGAAAAAAGTTTATTTTTCAGAAATAATTATTTATTAAATTTATATCACATAAGAAAGTTAATTATTTCATATACTTGATTAGACGGCATGATTTTCATAATCAAACGGATTCTATAGTCAGATCTTTTAAAAGTTCAATTCAGTTCATTTAAATCATTTTTCTAGCTTATTATATTTATATTATATGTTTCAAGATATCTAAATCATTTTAAAAACCACCAGAAAGTACCCAGACGATTTTACCCCCTTTGCACTAGTGTGAATGTATTTTCACGGTGTATGATCAGTTATAGTGATTTTCCCCGCTCTGTACTATTGTGAATTATTTCCATAGTGTATGACCAGATTACAGATCTACACACGTATTACCAGAATTTCACAGAATTTCAGAATCGAATAGCGTTGCCATGTATATCGGTACTAATCGATACATGAGTAAGGTTATTCAGGGTACCTTTTTAGTGTGATATTTCAGTATTTCTATAGTTTATTGGATTTTCGATTATAGAATTTAGATTATTCAGTTTTCAGTATAAAGCTTTCAGCTTATAGTATTAGATTAATTTTATTCGTTATACTTTATAGTTACTTATTCAGAATGAAGAACAAAAGATTTTATGATGAAATCATGTTTTGGTTTTTAAGAGTATTATCAGATTTCAGAATTTCTCAAGATTTCAAAAGAATAAGAATTTTCAGAAAAACGCATAAATAGAAGAAAAATATACTTATTTGTAAACTATCAACTCACTNATTTCAGTATTTCTATAGTTTATTGGATTTTCGATTATAGAATTTAGATTATTCAGTTTTCAGTATAAAGCTTTCAGCTTATAGTATTAGATTAATTTTATTCGTTATACTTTATAGTTACTTATTCAGAATGAAGAAAAAAACTTTTATGATGAAATCATGTTTCAATATTTAAGAGTATTATCAGTTTCAGAATTTCTCAAAGTTTCAAAAGAATAAGAATTTTTAGAAAAAAAATGCATGAATAGAAGAAAAATATGCTTATTTGTAAACTATCCACTCACTGAGTTATTAGCTCATATTTTGTCACCTCTTTTCTTATCACATAGTAGTCGAGTTAAGCAACATTGGAGTTTATTGATCCACTGAGTTGTGCCATACCTTGCCTTTAATTGTATGATTCATTTTGTCAACTTACTCCGTTCATATATCTTTTGGAATACATGCATGTTGTGTCAGAAAAGTAAATTGTAACTCATGTATCCATATCATGGGCTCACTACATATTTGTTGTTTAGAATATATTTGGAACTTTTGTTTGTAAAATATTTGTAAATGTCGACTTCTCAGTTTTGTATTTTAAATTTGAGTTTTGAGGGGTTGATGTACCCTGTTTCAAATTATATGTACTTGTTTGAGAATATCGGATACGGTTCAGGTGGTTTTAGTTCTTATTATAGGAGAAACTCTATCAATTTTTTTATAAAAGTGTGTCACATTTTTGGCAGGTCATAGTTGCCTTGATGGTGGGTCCAGCACTTAGTTGGTATCTATCATCGGGGCACGACACGTGTCAGGTCCATTAGGGTGACTTGGGACGGGTCGTCTAGGAACTGCTCATCACTGGAAACTTAACTTGTTATTTCCATGACATTACAGAAATGGAGTGACAACCTATGAATCGTATGAATCAAAGAAGGCGTTGATTGAGGAGCAAAAGGTTAGCTGGAGGACTAAGATTCGAGCTCTTCACTCTGTGTGGACCTATGAATCATTTAATATTTCGAATCTAAGAACCTAGAGCAGTAATAAAAACATGCTTAATAGGTGTATTGTTGTCTAAGTTTTTTCTTGAACTAGTGACAGACTCCCTCGCTCAAGTGACGTATTTATGCAGCGAGACCTAATTCGCGATTTTGAAAAGTTTTACACGGTCCATAACACCTAAACGTCCCCAACTATAAATACAGAAGTCTGTGATGAATTTTAGGATGGTTGCTTCATTGTGCTTTCATTGCATAACATATTCTTTTCATCATTTGAGAGATCCAAAAACACAATTCACAAATTGATTCATTCATATTATTCTTGTGATCCCACAACCTGTTTTTGGAAAAACATCAATTCCTTAAACCAAAACACCACCTACTTCTTATTGGTCATAAGAAGGTACTTTCTCAGTTGGACGTTAGAAGTTTCTGGAGGTTGAGAGAGGTTGGACTACAAGTGCAGGAAAAAGAACAAAAATAGGTGATTCTTAGGAATCGACTTGGAAGTGACGTCTACAGAAGAATGTGAGATTACTACAACAAATCTTGGTAGAAGATTATAAGTCTATAAGTACAGCAGAACTTGGAAGCTATAGAAGGTAGATCGAAAAATCAAGCAAGTTGGCTAGATAGTATCTACGGTAGCAGATCGCAAGGCTGGAATGAGCAGCAGATCTTGAAGTTGCAGGGTTTACAATAGCTAGTGGAACTAGTTTGAAATTAAACTGTAAACCACATTGTCTATAATGGAGGTAACTAGCTCGGTCCCGGAGTTTTTACCCAATTGAGTTTCTCCATCATCAATATTGGTGTTATTTACTCTTTTTATATAAACTGCGGTAATCCAACATGGGATAATTGAATTGTATGCTTAATTATCTAGAAACAATTAAAAGTGACTTGTTACTTATTAATTGTATAATTCTGTAAGTAAGGTCAAAACTACAAATGGATAATTAATAACTATTCGGTAACTACACATTTTTTCAAATGGTATCAGAGACTTATTTCGATTCCTAACCTTAATTTTGTCTAGATGAGTCAATCAGTTTATGATTCGGGATCTGAGTGTTATATGGAACTTCAGGAGGCTTATGAACAATTATTTGAGAAGAGTCTTAAAATTAAGAAGGTGAATAAAGTCATGCTTTAAAAGGTTAATGCACTTGAATTATAAAAAGAGAGCCTTTTAGCCAAACTTTAAGAGTCTACTAGATGTCTAAATGAATTAAGGGTTGAGAAAGAGTCTTTAGAGGCCAAGTTAAAACCCTCATGAGCGATCTTGAAAAATCTAATACTAAACTTCTTACCTTCTCTAGTGGTTCTAAAAAGTTAGATGACATTATAGGAATGGATAAGCGAGCTGGAATTAAAGCAAGTCTAGGTTTTAAGGATAACAGTGGTAGTACTTCTAAGACCACGTTTGTCCCTGCTACTGACTAGCCTAAACATGTGCCAATCCCGACCTTATGGATAAGGGATTTGTTAGACAGAGACCTACTAGACAGTGTAGGACGCGTCGACCTAAGAATAGATATCAGCGTTCACATACCTTTTTTCCTAAGTTTATCTCTTCATGTTTTCACTGCGATGAGTTAGGACACATTAATCCTAAGTGTCATCATTTCCTAAACAGAAATAGAAATGAGAACCTAAATAGAAATAAGACTCAAGATTATGTTGGTCACATTAACTTCCTTACTAATCAGGTAAGTAAATTGGCTACGTTAATAACACAGATGACCGGAAATCTTCCTATTATTAGGAAACTTTGGATGAAGAAAAGTGATCTGAAAAACATTAAAAAAATCACGGTGCTCTTAAAGAAAAGTGCATTTATATACCTAATTCATTAGTTATTTTTGGTGCATGCTCGTACTTTATCACGTGTGAAATTGATTTATGTATGCATCATATTTGTTTATTTATCTTCTAGGTAGAAAACTCATACATATGTTTTATTTTATTTTATTTTTTGTGTTTGCCAATTTATTTTTTGTGTTCGGTGCATTCATATTTTAAGATTAAAACAAATGGAAAATTGAAAAATAAAAAAAGTGATGAAAATTTTTACAGCATATATGACATTCTTAAACTTGTATGTTGTGATCATATATAGACATAATTGATAAGCTGTAGCATAGTTTCCATTATTTGCTTGGGTTGATATAAAGTAATTAGTATATGTGTCTTCATGTACCATTAGCACTGTACACACTATCATATTGTAATGGGACTTAACTGCGTGTGAGATTTGAGATGGTAGTCACACGTTAGTAAGCTGACTTTGAATATGAATTAACCATATTTATTAGCCCTAAGTTCAAGATTATCCCCGGTAATAAAAAGCTTAGTATCTTATGTTTTTTCTT
The DNA here is from genome assembly GCA_903798255.1 of Fraxinus quadrangulata. NCBI lineage: Eukaryota > Viridiplantae > Streptophyta > Magnoliopsida > Lamiales > Oleaceae > Fraxinus > Fraxinus quadrangulata. The sequence continues at coordinate 8,410 of CAIGRB010094762.1, read as the reverse complement.
CGAAACCTACTTGACTCGAGCAATTAAGCCTGTGGGGTTTGTCATAACCTGGTGCCTATGGTCAACTGACTTGGGTTAACCGACCTAAAGCTCGCTACATGAGTCAATTTAGTCGCTTAATGGAGAAGAGCCTGCATGTAGGATATGAAAAATAATTATGAGCTTAAAATATTAAAATTTTTGGAAATAAAATATGCTCAAATTCGGGGAGAAAAGAAAATATCAATATAAAATGTGCTTTTATTTAAAGGTCCTAATGCACTGTAAATGGTTTGATTTTCATAAGTAAATGAATATACTTATTGGTCATAAGAAGGTACTTTCTCAGTTGGACGTCAGAAGTTTTTGGAGGTTGAGAGAGGTTGGACTATAAGTGCAAGAAATAGAACAAGAATAGGTGATTCCTAGGAATCGACTTGGAAGAGACCTGTACAGAAGAACGTGAGAGTAGAACTTGGAAGCTACATAAGATAGATGGCAAAATCTAGTAGGTTGGCTAGATAGTATCTACGGTAGTATATCTCAAGGTTGGAATGAGTAGCAGATCTTGAAGTTACAGGATTTACAACAGCTAGTGGAACTAGTTTGGAATGGAACTATAACTCACATTATCTATAGTGGAGGTAACTGGCTCGATTCCAGAGCTTTTACCTAGTTGGATTTCTCGGTCATCAATATTGGTGTTATTTACTGTTTTTATATAAACTACAGCAATCGAACAAAGGATAATTGAATTGTATGCTTAATCATCTAGAAACTATTAAAAAGTGACTTATTGCTTTTAATAGATTAATTCCACATGTAAGGTCAAACTTAGTTAGTAAGCTACGTATTTTTCAGAATCAAACATAGAAACTACTATCCGTCATCAATATTGGTGTTATTTACTGTTTTTATATAAATTTTTGCAATACAACATATGATAATTGAATTGTATGCTTAATCATTTAGAAACAATTAAAAGTGACTTGTTGCTTGTTAATTGTACAATTCCGCACGTAAGGTCAAAACTAGAAACAGATAATTAATAACTATTCGGTAACTATACATTTTTCAGAGGTGCCTTGGATGGTCGACCCTCCAAGGTCTAGGTGAGGTTCCACATCAGTTGCATGAAGAAGTCCAAGGCAATTAGCTTCTTATTCGATGGAAAACATCCTTTGATACTTCCTCCAAAGAAATCTCCCGTACAAAATCTGTCTTCGATTGATTTGATGTGACGTTTGTGCAGCAAGCTCTAAAGGTTAAATTGTGTGTCTATATTTGAAAGGTTAGATTAGGCTTTAGGGTGGCTACTTTTCAAACTATTAAATTCATGGCATCTTAAGATTGATGAAGTGACAACTAGGACCTCAGTCGTTAATATGAGTCCATGTGTTACATCATCTAATAGTTATTGTTTCTCTTCTACTGTTATAAAAGCTCGCATATTGTGTCATTTCAGAGTAATGCAACTTTAAAATCTCAAAATTATAAGTTTGTTCTCAATATATTCACTTCATACCCTCCTAGATCTAACTTCTTTATATTTAGTGGCTCATGTCTCTAGTATATTCCATAATTATTTACTTATAAATATTGTCTGACTTGACTATTAAAGTCCACATGATCGTCTCCTTCCAGTTTAGAGAAATCATTTGTGATTTACAATCTTCATCATCCTATCTGAAAAATTCTTCACAGCCTCAGTATCTTTCATCTTCAAAGTCTCAAACTCTTTTCTAAGGTTGAGTACTTGCATCTGCCTTTTTCTTTCATTTCCTTGATATTCTTCTTTTAGAACATCCAAGGCCTCTTTTGCAGTCTCACAAGTCATTATTCTTGTGAAGACAACATCTGACACGGCTGATTGAATGCAAGAGATGCCTTGAACATTTTTGCTACATCTTTACTATGCTACTTAATCTGAGCCACGGTTGGATTTTTCCTCATAGGAGGAGGCTCAACTACAGTATCAATTATCTCCCACGAATCATAGGTTTTGAGGTAAGCCTTCATCTTTGTAGCCCAGAAGTTGTAGTTTTCTCTGGTGAAGGTATAGGGCAATAGTGTTGAGAAGCCACTTGAAGCCATTTGTTTTTTTGTAAACTGAATATACCTTTGCTGATGGTTTCTTTTATTTGCTGCTCCTACTCTTCTTCTTCTCTTCTTTCGGTCCCTTTTCTAAGATCAAAGGAGCTCTGATACCATGAAAGATTATTGATTCAAAGAGAATGAAAAGAAAAACCAAAGAGTTGAACTTACCGGATTTACACAATACTTACCGGTTTTTTCACTGCTTACCAGAGTTGGCACTAACTTATCGGTTTCTGTAAATGCTTAAATGCTCTGTTTTTGAAGAGTCAAAAAATGGAGAGAAAGAACCACACTTTTTATTAATTCAAAGCTGAATATAAATATCTTACAAAAACACATGATTGTCACCAACTTTCTACATATTCCAATCTATCAAGTTGCCAACAATATATAAGAGCATAATTGGATAACTTACAAAAGTGAGCCTATAAACTATTTGTACTTAAATCACATGACTTTAGATANTAGCTGCAAAATTTTGGTCCTGAAAATAATTAGAATCTGATTTTAATTGAGTTATCTGGGGAAATAATTTTGTGGGTTATCAATTTGTCTCTCTGAGTATGGAAGAAATCCAGGTCATAAGAATTCATGCCAAATTTGAAGCCTGCTTTCATGTTCTATCGAATTTATCTATATATATATATATTGCTGAATGAAATTTATTCCTTTTGGGATCCATGATGATGGTTGGGGAATACGTTTTCAGCCAATGAGGGCCTCGTAGTCTAGACTATTTCCTGGCTCCAATAATTGTTTATTATACCTGATAACCCTGTTTATGCCTTAGTTTTTTAGTACCTTGTTTCGTCTAAATTACTAATTGGATTAAGTTAGATGTATAAAAAAAGTTCTACTTTTGCAGCATAAATACTTTTGATTTGCATTCTAATTATACCCTTATTATTTTTGTGATATGCAGTTGGAATAGCTAAATTGTTGGTCACAGAAGCAAACTTCGATATGGATCAAATATTTTGTAATATTTTATTCAGTTTTTTTTTTTAAATAGTAGTCTATATTTTCCACATATTGCTATATAATTTTTTGAGTAGGTTAATGATGTTAGCATTATTTAGATTAACTCTACATTTCAACATATTATATTGAATCATATTCACTATTTTTGTTTATGAGAACTATGTAAAATCTGATTACATATGATTAATGTGTACTATTTTGTTTTGTAATTATTATAGATTTGTTGGTAATCAAATAAATAAATGTTTTTAAAAAAAAAAAACTAAATTAATTATTTAAATTTTTTTAAAAAATGTAAAGTGATCTAGTCAAAAAAGGTTACCAAAAAGGAGGATATAAGCATAAATAATACTAAAAAACGTTGCAAAAAGGGTTATGGAAACACTAAAAAAACATTGCAAATAGTTTATTTGCAACGTTCAAAAAATATTGCAAAAATGTTATTGGCAACACTCAAAAAATATTGTAAAAAGGTTATTGACAACACTCAAAAAACGTTGCAAAATGGTTATTAGAATCGTTTAAAAAATGTTGAACATTGTTGTATCCTTGTACTCTACGACAACATCGAGGTTTGCAATATACTCAAAAACGTTGCAAAAGGTCTTCGGTAACGTTTTTTAAATGTTGCAAAAGACTATTTTTGTTGTAATGTAACCATCAATTTGGGAGGTCAAACCTAGGTATATTTTGAAAGAAAGAATAATCTTAGAGAAGTGGCAAATTGATTGAACCACCACCATCTAACCAATAGCAATGGAGAAAACGCTGACCCATTGGATATAAATACACTCTTCTCATTGTGACTACAAATAAATCAAAACAAAGGATTAATATCATTAAAATTCATAGAGATTTTTTCACAGGGAAGGAGAGTGAAACTGCGTATACTAATGATCTCATTTCTTTATTTCTTTGCGTAAAAATTTAATGGGAAATTATAGTTACAGAATCAGGTATAAAAACTGAAGAAGATGGTACAACATCAAAAACTTCATTATATAAATATAANAATCAGGTATAAAAACTGAAGAAGATGGTACAACATAAAAAACTTCATTATATAAATATAATGAGAAAAATAGTTTCTACTATTCACAAGGAGAAGATATGAATTGCAAAAAAAATTATTACTATCCAGAATCAACTATGAAAACTGAAACAGATGGTACAGCATCAAAATTTCACCTTTTTTTTCCCACAAAACAAAACAATAAAATCAGAATTTTTTCCTTCAATTGGCGACAAAAAAGAAGAAGTTAAAATTAACAAAAAATATATTACTTGCTGGCACGCCAATCGGTGGCATCGGCTCATGATAAAACTGGATGCAGTGAAGTACTCGAGGCCACAGCCAACCCTAACCCGACTAAATTAGACGTATAAATGTCCTCACCCTGTGTTTCGTGATTTGGGAAATTTTAAGAAAATTTGTTTGCTGATTGAACTGATGATCCGATTGAACTACTTTAATTTTTGGAAGAGAAGGGTTTGGGTAAAAGGGGAAGAAAAAAAGAATGGAGAAAGAAAGAATGTGGGGAAGAAAAATACAAAGAAAAGGAAAAGAAAAGGAAAGGAGAGGAAAAGCAGCATTTTTTTATGGCGTACCAATACGTAGGCCACAAAAAATTTCACCTTTTTATCTTAGATTTTTACAACGTCCAATATGCATGTCATAAATATTTTTTATGGCACTCATTTAATGTATAATACGTTTTTAAAAAAAAAAAACAAGAAATTACAAATATTTTTTCTATTAATATTTATGGCACGCTTGAGAATTATGCCGTAAATCTTAATTTTTTACGGCGTGCCCAAAATATATGCTGTAAATACTTTAAGTGAAAGAACTATGACGGCACACATTTAGGGAAGCCGTAAATAATCTATTTTTACGGCACGTTTTGTATGCACACCATAAATGAATGTCGTAAAAAGCTACTATCCATGTTAGAGATAAATGTCTAATTGCTACCGGGGGAGAATTGTACTTGTCTCGGAGATTTGGATTTTCTGTGTTGCAAAAGTTTGAATGACACTGGATTAGTTCAGCTAGCCCTTTGTTGTGGAAGGTCTTGCTGTGTATGGAAGTCCTACAGATGTCTCATTAGACGCTGTGGGAAATCACTGCAAATCTCTTGAATCTTTATCATTATATTCAGAATTCAGCTTGCTTTCTGTAACTAAAGGATGTCCTCTTCAAAAATATTTGAAGCTACAATGGGGTAACTTAGAGGAGGAGGATTTGCATGCTGTTGGAAGTTCTTGTGTTCTGTTTAATTACCAAGGTCGTTGTTGGGGATGCTGGAAGAATGGCTATTGCTAGAGGTTGCCCTCAACTCACTTACCCGATGTTAACTGTCTCAGGTGACGTCTCTCTCTAGTATATTATACATACATGCATAAACTTCGTATTGTCGAAGAATATTTCGTTAATGGCGTCTGAAATCATTAAAATTTTCATTTTTCATGTGCAACATGTTACTACAAAGGCCTCAAAGGGTCCGGCATGCCCACAAATAATATATATAGATTGAATTGGAAGCATTTAGACTTACAGGTTTTTGTCTTTCGGCATGGAACTTCTTGCACAGCTTGTTCCTCAAAAATATTTAATTTAAAAGATATTACGTTCTCTTCCTTATGCTGATTTCGTATTTCATACATTTGCACTTGTTTTTGAGGTTTAAATGACGTACAAGGCACAGAGAAAGTTAGCAGGATTATTCATATTTTATTAAACTAAAAGGACCCAGTAGAACTACACATAGTCAAGCATACATGCACAACAGCACACCCCTATGCATGTAATTTTTCTTGGTTCTGAAACTTCATTCCACATTCAGCAGGCACAATTTATGCAGGCTGAATTGATGCAACATTTATGACTTCTCTTGCTAATTGTATTAGTCTATACTCGTCTATATTGAATCATCATCTGGTTTGATCGTGGACATTGTCTACCATTAAAAAACATCAGAATAGGATTTGATGAAGAAATCTCATTAGCATTGAATGGAGTTTTCATCTGGTTTCTCCATGACCCTTCTGCAGCATCACCAGCAAGGGCTTTTCCTATGATGTCACGCATTGCGTGGAGGCAATCTTCATTGATAATCTTTCCAATTTCACGGAATGCAATCACATGATGCTTATGATAAAAATCAAGTGATAAATACCATTTGTGCAGAACCTGGAGACTTAGGAATGGCTGCACTGGGTGAATGCTGCCCGATATTGAAGGATTCGGTGATATCAAGGTGTCCACAAATAATGGATGTGGAGCTCAGCTATATTTGCTAGAAACTGCTTATCACTGGAAACTTGTGACATGAGTTATTGCC
>CAIGRB010094755.1:33947-49027 GCA_903798255.1 Fraxinus quadrangulata | reverse complement strand
AAATTAAATATTAAATTATATGTAAAAAAATTACATATAAGTAAAATATAATTTATGAGGAAAACAATTCTTGCAAGAAACTATAAATTGAAAATTTTACTAAATGAAAAATACATAATTTATTCTTTTAAAAAAATTTTAAAATCGGTGGATAATAAACTCTCAAACATAGATTGGACTTGTTTCAAAAATCGCTACTAAAATTACTCAAAAGTCAAAACGGTTCCGCCACTGCCACCTTAATCTTTGGTTCGGAGTCATTTTCTTTCGCTGCAGTCCGCCACCCAGTTCCCCACTAACAAAGAAATTGAAGAATTATTGTTAGAAGAAATAAACGAAAATGAAGAAGAGTACGAGCTTAAAGTAGACTGACATTTAATGTTAGTGGAAGCATTTATGCACTGTTATAGACTTCGAGATTATTGAATGCTAGATAGCTAAGATACAAGTAACTTCTAATTGTATTTAAGCTTAGCTAAACATGTTATATTATGCCTGAATATGAACATAGTGATAGGGTGACCAAAATTATTGTGCCAAAAATATACATGATAAAAATTGAATTTATGTTACAGGCAGCTATTAGACTTCCTAGATTTGTCTTCGTAGTAAATAATGCAAAGCTTTTCCCTGAAACCTATCGGCGATACATGGAGAAGCAACTAGAACCGTTTACAGGCACACCAATTCGATCGGCTTCTATGGCGCAGCAGAAGAAAGAGGGAAAAGTATTATGGTTAGTTGTAATATTTGTTCATGTTTGTATTTTGTATCACACTCCATGCGACATGTTGATGGTTATATTGATTAAGAAACATGTGGGAACGGTTGAAAATTGATCTTATATGAGCATAAACGAAATAAGTATTAGAGAGTATTTGGCCACAAATGACCCTGATACACTGTTTATCACATCAACATAAGAAAGGGAAAGTAATTTCAGCCATGATCCCCTTTATTTGGGATTGTTGGCACTTGGTTCCCCAACCATTTTTTTGGAAGTTGAATACCATCTGTGATTTTCCGAGCAATTTGGTCCTAATGAACGTTTTCGTCCAAAATACACATTAAATTCATTGAAAAATTAAATATAAAGTGTTGAACTTAAAAACAGGAGAAAAAGAGCAAACAAGATGGAAGAAAGAGGGGAAAACATTAGATAGACAACAATTCCCTTTGTATAGGGGAATTGTTTACGGGCTTTATACACTTGCATGGGTCGTCTTCTTTTTTTTCCAACTATCCATTGAAATCACGCCACGTATCTTTTGTAAAAAATTTTGTGAAATATCCCTGTACGTATAGCAATATTCTTATATAAAAAACCTTCTCCAAATCCAATATGGTTTCAAAATTTTTCTACGCAAGTAATGTATGTAGGTTATTTGCCCATGTATCCTTGATGGTGCAACCTTTATAATACTAAAAATATATTAAACTTATATTATTTTTCATTTATTGCATGCTATCTTGATCTCTATTTATTCTATAGTCCTCGAATAATATACATTATCTCTTATAATCAAACTCTAGTTTATTTCAAAATGGACCCACTTCCCTATGAAAAATCGATAAACTTACTCGTAGTTGTTCAAATATTTTCAGGAAAGGATGCAGCGACAAAGAGACGAATGAATCTTGTGCCGTGCCTTGCGACTAGGGGTATACTTCTTATCTCTAAATATCTCAAAGACAATCAAAATACTCTAGTCAAAGACTGTTGTAACATTTTTTTAAAGTTTTAAACTTCCACAACAAATATTATTGTTTAGTTTTGATTTTTAATATTAACTTTTAATATAAAATTAAATCCTATAATATAAGAGTGTAACATACATTTTTAATTGGTATATTTCTCATTATTGTGGGGGTTAAGTTTTACACTATAAAAAGGGAGATTTTATAGTTTGCATGCAACTTGAGATCCAACTTGAAATACACAAGCTAGAGGATTGTTATCTATATATTTTCCAACTATATTTCTTTACTTTTAGCACTTCGATAAAGGCTATTTCTTTATCTCCCTATGGCCGTGCCCATAGATGGAGAATCAACTGTGAGTCATATGAGTTTTATATTGGAGTCGTGTAGTACAGAAAGTAACCATACGAAGGGAATGCAAAATAACTTTAGAACAGTTTTGAACTTTGGCATTGGACTCATGAAATGATTGTTGTTTAAATCTAATTGGCCTAATGGCAAAGTTTCCAATAGGTTATTTGAATCTATTTATGTGCGCTTACAGGATATAATAAATCACATTTCACTAATGTTTCTCAGTATTTTCATGTATAGTGTCCTTTCATGATTGAAACTATAATATCCTTAGTTGAACTGAGTGTTGCTGCCAAGGATATTATTTCACTATTTCACTAATCAACTCTACATACCGTACTAATTATGCTATATTATTATTCTTATTTCTTTTCATAATCGTGCTTCTGTTTTTGAATATGAAACGTGTACTAATTGAGGACATGCAAAACTTTCGTCATCCTGCACTATTCCTTGCTACAACTAAAAATTTGTCCATTTATAATGTGGCTCTGAGCTACACATCTGCAGAAAGAACTGCAACCGAGGGAGGCAACAGTGCCAGTAACATGAATTTCGTCGAAGAAACTGAACTTTTACTATCGTAGGCCTCTTCCTAAGGAAACTCTACCACCATTCACAAGTTCCTTAGGTAGAGAAGATGCACAATTACGACAGTGCTCCTAAGTTCTAACACCATTTATTAAATATTGACAAATTGCCCTCTTCTTATTCCTGTTATCATAGATACGCTAAAATTACTTTCAAAATAATACAACATGTTGACCTCAAAAGATGATGCCAACAGATGTAGGACTCGCTCGTGCACGTGCGAGCTAATTCCAACACGTAACGACAGATCAACAGTCAATATAACTCTAGAATTGGACGTGGGAGAAACTCAGCAACGCAAGACGTTGACGTTAGGGTTCCGGCGAAACGAACGGGATATCATTGTATAATAATTACCAATCATTCTAAAATCTAGATAAACCAAAGTAAAAGATAATAACTCAAAGTGGGAAAATATAACAAGTTCATTTTTGTATTCAGATTTTCATTAGTCCTTAGTAGATACATGGATGGGGTATTTATAGTGCTGCAAATTAAATAGTGATCATTGGATGAAATTACACGTGACCTCATCTCCTCGGCCTAAATATCTAATCCTAGCTATCATCTTGACATTCTTAGCTCACAATGTATTTGATATTCTTACACCATATTGATAAGACAAGACACAAATATACTCATTATAAAGGTCACATCAATCATTCCAAAAGGATTTCATATTTGACCGTCACTAGTCGAGGCTGGGCTTGGAGCTTGATTCGCTTCACCTATCTTGCCTTGGAGTGGATAATCTGAAAGGCTACCATATTGATAAGACAAGACACAAATATACTCATTATAAAGGTCACATCAATCATTCCAAAAGGATTTCATATTTGACCGTCACTAGTCGAGGCTGGGCTTGGAGCTTGATTCGCTTCAACTATCTTGCCTTGGAGTGGATAATCTGAAAGGCCTCGGAATTGACCCTAGAGCCTCGTCTTCCATACCTAATGCTTTGGAAGGATTGGGTCTACAGCTATAGTGGGTCGACCACGTGGCAACGCCAATGGCGAGGCCTAACACAACCCGTCCATTGCACGGGCAAGAAACTAGTTATTACAAAAGGCCTTCGTTGCTTTAGAATGTATATATACGACATTATAAAAATTAACAGTAAAATATACCCATAATTGAAATAAAAATTCAAAACTTATTTTTACTTTTTGTAACGTTTTGCATACTATTTTCTAATTATGGATGCTTCATTCTTTAATTGATGAATTTTTTGTGTGCGTGAGATTTATAGAATTTATTCTTTTTGTTTCATAAACTTTAACATCAAGTAAATAAAAAAATATTTTAGTAAGTTAATTTAAAATATTAAAACATATAGAAAATACTTCATTTGACTCTTCCAGTATTGTAAAAACAATGAATTCTTAATTGAAGTCTTTTAATTAATATTATTTGTTCAACAAATTAAAATAAAAAAATCAAGTAAAATGATTTTTGATATCAGTTGTTCTTTTCTAGGAGAAAACCAATTTCCTATTCATTTTTAAGTGAAATTTTTTGCAACTTAAAAAATTGCTAAGAATGCATGCATAACTCCATTGAATCCATTGCAAATGATTTCTTACTATTCTGCGAGAAATCTTCATGGAGAAGATATATAAATATAATGAAAAATTATATTTTTTTTTTTAATAATTAAAAGGGAAAACATTTTTTGTAAATAATGTAGTGATGAATGTAAATTTATATAGGGATAGATAATAAGAAAAAAAAATTCTTAAATAAAAATGAAATAGTAATTGAACTTTTAGTGAATAAAAAATAGTTAAAATTTTAGTGTTTAGAGTTATACATTATGTAATATAAAGGGTTTAATTTTTTTATTTTCGATTATGTTCATTGTGGACTATATAACTATTTTTAATGGTAAATTTGCAATTTTCTTTAACAAAAGTTATTTTTTGTTAGGATAATTATATTCAGGCCATAATTTTTTTTAACTCTACACATTTTAATCACAATGAATGTCTCAAATGTGTACTCATTTTCGCATTTATGTCCCTAATTTTTTTCGTCATATTTTTTGTTTTTTCAACATTCGATTAATTAGCACATCTTATTCATAATAACATTCAAAAAAATTGTTAGGATGGAGTAAAAAATCTTATTTGTCACTCATATTTTAAAATAAGCAAGATAAACAATTAATACAAAACTTCGAAAAAAAAATTTCCATGCTAACAGAATATTTGGATAGCAATGGTCATCATAGACAAATGTCCCAATTAACTAGAGATTAAAGATAAGAATGTTATGAAGAAAAATTGAGAACATAAGTGCAAAATTTAATAACCTTCATTGCAATTAAAATATGGTGTAGTTAACAAAAACTGTCTTGAGAACATAATTAAATTTTTTTGTTACCATTATGTAAAATATGATATGTAAAGTGAAAATTTAGAAAGTATGGTATATACAAAGTATAAATACATCCTATACAGATTATAGAGGGTGTAATCAACTTGATAATCCTAATTTGCTCTGACCATTTTAAGAAAATGGATTGTAAATAGACAATTAGAATGTTGACGGCTACATACTCTATAAGCACAACACATACTTGTGAGCAAGCCAAACGCTAAATCTTTTAGCATTGTTTCTGTAGACTTATTCTTTACAAAATAATACTAAAATTTAGTGAAAACCCATGTCCCCTTTACTCAGTCAACGAAAATGTCATTGTTCATAGAATATGATATTATTATTTGATAATTAGAATGGGGAAACTTCAATATTGTAAACAGAACATACGTCAAGATGGGATCGCTATATACAGGATGTGGATTTTCTTTATAGAGCACAATTTATCATCCAGGTAGATGAAAATGGCTACTTTTTGGCCTCGTCTACTATTCGTTTTCATAATTTATGTGACGATTATAAATGTAGCAGCTGACGACAAGCGGCATTATTATGGTTCTGAGCCTCTCACATTGACCCCTCTACCAGCACCAGCACCATCTCCGTTACCACCTTACATAACTCCTCCATCTCCATCTCCATCTCCATCACCATCACCACCACCTCCTTATGTATACATATCCCCTCCACCACCTTACTATAAATCACCTCCACCACCTTGTTCGTATATATCCCCTCCACCGTCACCACCTCCTCTTCATGTATACAAATCCCCTCCACCACCTTACTACAAGTCACTATCGCCTCCTTATGCATACAAATCCCCTCCACCATCGTACTATAAGTCACCTCTGCTACCTTATGTATACATATTCCCTCTACCACCATCTCCGTCACCACCACCTCCTAATGTATACAAATCTCTTCCACCACCATCTGCATCACCTCCACCACCTTACTACAAGTCACCTTCGCCATCTTATGTATACATATCACCTCCAGTACCATCTCCATCTCCATCTCCATCTCCATCTCCATCACCACCTCCTCCTCATGTATACAAATCCCCTCCACTACCATCTCCATCACCTCCAACACCTTACTATAAGTCACCTCTGCCACCTTACGTACACATATCCCCTCCACCACCATCTTCGTCACCGTCGCCTCCTTATGTATACAAATCACCTTCACCACCTTATGTTTACACATCACCTCTATCACAGCCTCCTTATGTATACAAATCTCCTCCGCCACCTTATGCATACATATCACCTCTATTACAGCCTCCTTACGTATACAAATCTCCTCCACCACCTAATTACTCCAAATATTCACATTCGCCATCCCCATCACCCATCCCTCCATACTAATACAAGTCTCCACAATCTCCACCTCCTTCGTATTACTAAAGGCACCACCTCCACCTACTCCATCCCCTCAACCCCCACTCCCTCCACCACCTTATTAGGATTAAGTTCCCACGTCTACATCCTCAACCTCTTACAAATAATAGTTCTCATCAACCACTTTTCCATGTTTACACAATATTCACATGCATTACCATTTATTGGCTTTTTTTATTAATTAGTTTTCACAATTAATGTATTTTATTTATATGTCAATACTCTTCCATTGTAATATATGTTACTTTGGGATTTATGACGAATAAAATTCTTTGGATTTCAAGATGTCCATTGTGCTGGTTTATTTCATCTTTCGACAAAATTCCTGATCAATACCAAACTTAGACAGTAAATTGGCTCATAATTGTAGAGGAAAAAGAATGAAAATACACAAATAACAATGAGAAAATTCTTAGAGCGATTTCACATATATAAATTTGTAATAAATAACGAAGTTTGGGACAATAACTATCATTTAATTTTGTTATAAACATGAAAGTTTACTCAACTGTAATAACCACATCACTGCATATTCCGCCAATATAACTCTAGAATTACATTGGTCCTACGTGTTGGTTTATTTCCTTATTTTTATTTATTTGTTTGATGGGCTCCAATTAATGTCAAATTGGCAACATCACTAACTGGCAGTGTACCAAGGCACTCAGATTCACATACAAGGTTAATGTGAACCAACTCGGGCAAGTTCTTAAAGCATTCTCAAATATGAAAACCATATGGAATTGTAGTAAACATACTCCCAATGAAAATGTTATCAAGTAAAACAACTGAACTTATTTACCAAGAACTTCAATCTTTTAATATAGAAGAAACAAAGAAAATTAGGTATAGAAAATGAAGGAAAAAGTCGTAGAAAAAACAGTAAAACCTTGAACCGAAATGGAAAAGTAAGCACCATCCCGTGCTGATAAGAACGTTGCGTTAGTCCTTTGGAGCGTTAACAATCACTTCCTTGTAACAAATTGGGCAAGCCTGTTTTATTACAAATGTTAGCAACATTATTGTTAAAGCACTTCTTAAGAAAGTTGTCAAGGCAATTCGCTTACTTTGTTAATACTGAGCCATTTGCTTCCACAACCTACATGGTAGACGTGTTTGCACGGAAGAGTCATCTGCCTATCATGCCGTTTGTACTCCATCTGGCAGATTACGCACCTATTATGTAAAAGAAAATATCTGGTTAAACACTGTGAAGCTGAAAATCATCTGGAGAGGAAGAAAACGATTTCAGAAGATGCATGGAACGATGCATTCATCTCCGGTAATCTTCAATCCCAGGACCAATATTTGTGATATGGAACAAATTAAACAAAATGGCCATTAATTATTCGCTGGGAAAATATATGGTTAAACACTGTCCGACACGTATCAGACACCAGTACGTCTCCGACACGTCGCCGACGCATGTCTAAGTTCCTTGCAACATGTCGGAGATGAAAAAATGCAGATGGCTAGAAGAAGAAATATGGACTGTGAAGCAGATGGAAACTGTGGAGAAGAAGATTGAGGAAGAAGAAAGAAGAAAAGAACGTCTGTGAAGAAAGAAGAAAAGAAGGAAGAGACGCGTGGAAATGAAAAGTCTCTGGAATGCACTGTAAAAATGTGTAAAAAGTTTGTTGGGCCAATAAAATTGACTATAAAATTTCCATTTGTAACAAATCTCCTTTGCACCGTCCTTAGTTTATGCTAAGGACCATGTTTAGATGGCAAACTAACTAACATTAGTGTGTCACCTAAACACGATGCTTAGTATAAACTAAACACGGTGCTTAGTACATATATATATATATATAATGCAATATGCATAAAAATATTATTACTTTAGCCTATTAAATTAAAAAAAGTTAAAAAATAATATTTTAATCAACGTTTTGATGACGTATCATGTCAGAACTTTTTCAAAAAATCGCGTGTCGACGTGTCTGAGACTCGTGTCCGTGTCGGTGCTTCTTAGATTATTCGTGATGATGAAGTATAACCTAGGGAATCTCATGTTTTTTCACCTTATCCTACACTAATGTGGGTCTACGCAATGATCGTGAACTTAGGATTTTATAGTGTGTGACTCGAGTAAAAATCAATTGATGGCATTCTGTTCATTTAACTACTCAAATTTAGACATAAACAAAGGGCTTGCTCCAACGAATCCTAAAAGATTTTCCAGGGTTGAGGAGTTTTATTAGGTTTTGACTAAGGATGTGAATAAGACCATCCGTCAGTTCAGCTGATAAAGTTCCAATTGCAAAGTAGAACAAATTAGGTAGATAGATAAAGAAATGCATACTCTGCAAAAATATCTAGGCGGGTAATAAAAGCAAAATTATTGACTTTTTGAAACTCCTACTCAGTAATGGACATGAATTACAAAAATTCCAAGGGAGACTCAATAAAATTGAATCCTAGATGAGAAACCTTTGCATCATTATGGTACACGAACATGAAGTCCCGATTAATTATGCAAAAACCCCCAAATACGTCACCGCTGTTTGAATGCAAATATTTGAAGTTGGCTCAGAAATTATACAGAAAGAAAGGGAAGCATCGAATGAGCCCAAAACTAAGAAGCTAATATTTCACAGCCTACCCAACTTACAGTGGGTCTTCTTTTCAGTTGGGTAGGCATAAAGAAGCAATGATAGAAATTGGGCACAAATAATGTGATAAAAATACAAGTTTATCTTGAAGTATATTGCAATGACCATATGAGCTTGTTTGAGCCCCATTATTTTCTAAGAATGCATTTTGGAATAATAGATTGATGGAGAATGTGTGGTTAAAAAATAAGGAAATGTTTTGGATTTGCATGTAATATTATATTATTGAAGAATGTATGGTTAAAAAGAAGAGAGTAAAAAATGTATTTTGGAAAAAATGGGGATCAAACAAAGGCATAATATAAAAAATAAAAAAGGTAATGAATGTTAACAGCACTAACTTTAGTTGAGGATAAACTTCATGGCTCTATCTTACCTTTCAGCTTTAAATCTCTTTCTCGAGAATAAACCACACTTGAACTTTGATATTGGGAGCAATGCAATAAGTTCTTGAGAAAGACCCCTGCTTTGATTTCCAACTGATTCACCCAACTCAAGTAACTCCTGTAAGGAAATGAAATAAAAATATATGTTTTAGAAAAATCACAAATTTATCCATTTTTCTGCTCTAAGATAAATTCACTGTTCATGGATTCACGGTTTAGATTGGACAGATTAGGAGAAACTAGAAAGCCATGGAAACATGAAAATTGTCGGCAATATGATGCATTTGAATACACGAACATTCAACAGGAGAACATAAATTCAATTATGGTGATTATCCAACATGTTGACATAGATAGGAACCACTATACAAAAACAATATAACCCAAGGGGATGACTGTTAGAAAAAATTTCCAACAAGAAATTGTCCACTGAAAGAGCAGCATAAATACTAAAATGCTATCAAAATGGGCAATGCTATCACAATGATAAAACAATAAGCAACAAAATGAAATGAAATTTTATGCCATAAAAGAAACCATTACAGATATTCATGACCATTTGGTGAGCAATGATATTTCCCCAATGGAAGCAACCTGAGGTGGCTCCTCAAAATCGCTATTTCCCCCTTGCTTTTGTCAAACTACCCATTGCAGCCCCATTGTTCGTCAAGCTTACAACTCTACCCCATAATAGAGGAATAATACTAGTTAGACCTGAATATTTTGGTTCAGTTTTGCAACCAAAGCTGCCAAATTTTCAAGGCTTTTGTCCATCTATTTTCTACTTTTTCCTTCTTTAAAGTCAATTTAATTGAGTTCTCTGGATTTATGTACTTTGTTGCTGTAAAGTTGATAGTGTTAAGCAGATTCTTATATTTCCTCCAAAAATGTGTCGTTCTATAAAGTTAAAAGAAAAGAAAAAGGTGATAGCCAATAGACTTTTCCAAAAATTTAAGAAGCAGAGTACCATGCCCGAGATTGATATAAGCTCCTCACAAACTATGTCTCAACTGACATTTTCCATTGGAGCATGTATTATCAGGCTGCAAAAGGATTTAAATATTTAATCAATTATTCTTATTGATATCAAGTATTGGTCCACGTCTGCTTGTCTAGAGTCCACCTGGGATCCACCTAGTCAGCCTAGATCTACAGTCTACAGGATGGGGATAGCATTCATGCAGTTTCACTGGATTTTCATTTGGCTGTTGCACAACCACCAAAGTTTTCCTGTGACGGTCTCCTCTTTAAGTTTCATTTTATTTTATTTTTGCTAAAGTAGAATTTTTTATACACGAAAGCTTAGGAGCTATTTAAGGCATTTATATCGACAGACTGTGTTGAGAGTATGGCAACAAATAGTCATGTAGTGTTCTTGATAGTTACATATATTGAACTTTTCAAATATTTACATTTGTTCTACAAAAGTATGAAGTAGTAGAAATGTTCCCTAGTTTAAGATTCAGCCCATGTTTGACACCCATCTATTTCTCATTCTATTTCTCATTTTTTTCTCTTTCTTCATTTCAACCACATATTTTATCAATAAAATAATATTACACATAAACCCAAAAATTCTCATTACCTTTTAACCACACAATCTTCCATCAATCACTATTCTAAAAATTATTTTCAAACAAAATGGGTGTCAAACAGCCCCTCGTTACATACAAACCCTTGAAATATCACAATATAATATCTGAAGCCATGATTTGACCAAGGTTACTGGACGTCTTTTTAGCAAAGCATCTGTTGGACTTCTCCTAGTCCAAAACTTCACATTGCAAAAGTCCATACCTGATTCCAATATAGGAATTGGATGTTACCTAACTACTAGAAATGTTTTCCTAACTCTTTAGGCGGCACATAAGTTATACAAACACTTCCAGTAGAGAACCAATTCTCCATACTACATCGCCTTGATTAATTAGGACTAGAATTAAGAAGATCACAAAATGCATGGTATAAATTTTCATTAGATGATGACTTGAGATAGGTAATCTAAGATGCATAATTAACATTTCTTACCTCATAAGTCATGTTGTCAGGGTCAATGTTGTCTTGCCAAACAATCTGCATCAATTCACAGAAGGTGAGTGAACAAATTTCTTACTATACGTGCTTCTTCAAGTTATGAAAGGGATTATAAACATGAAAAGTACAACATGAATATAACAATGAAGGATGTAACCACATACCTCATAATCACGAGTATTCTGATGATTCCGAGGACCTAGAAAATTCCAAAGAACAAAGGTCACTTTATAATTTATACTTGTACACAATAATTTATGAGATAAAAGAACACCAGTAAATAGAAATGCATATAAGATCATTGATGAAAAGATATATAACACCCATGAGCTAGGAGCTAAATGAACTAAAAGCTAGGGGCGAAGTGAACTAAACTTTCCTACTCTCCAAATTATAAAGCAGGAGATCATTTCATATTCTCTCCAACATATTACTTTGTCAAAAGTAAAAAATGGAAAAAGCATTTATCAGGGTTACATTATCTGTAAAACTACATAACCACAAATTACAAGCTAAGAACAAGCACAATGATGGATCCAGTTAGATAATGAAGTTTCATATTCAGCTTTCCACCAAGACGACAATAATCATGGTGCACGAAAGAGAAAAGGAGAGAGGAGGAAGAAAAGTAAACTTGGGACAGATTTTCCACATGATGAAAGAGTACTGCAAACAATTGCTTTAGTTCATACTATAAAAGCTGTATATCAGCATAATGGAAACTGAAATATAATCTCACACTCCAAAGGATCAACATGTGAAGTGTAGCTCGAATGTCCTTCCCGATTCACATGTGAAACTGTAGCCTGATCATCAGCCACAGATGAAGGGCTTTCCAAATGTTTGTTATATTCATCAATTCCTGTCATTTGATCATTTACCACATAACCAGGCCAATATTCATAGTATGAGAAACTTCCAGGTTCAGAAACCACATATTTGTATAAATTAGTACTTCCTGCCGCATAAGAACTCTCCTGCACATAATTTGAAGCAATCACATACATTATTCTAACCACCAAAAAATAAGCAAAAAATAAAAGCTACATACATTCTTCTCCAAATTCAAGACAAAGATAGTAACCTCGAGATTCTAATTAAAACATTTTGCAAAACTAGAGAACAATGCTATGCCAACAGATAAGGGCAGAAGCTTTATTATGCTGATAAGTAAATTCTTGCAGCTACTAAACCTATGGTGGAGAGGGTTGTATATAAGCCAACTCAATAAGTAGTTTACTTTCTTAAATGTTGTTTGGAATCACAAAAAGGCTCAATAATCATTAAAACTATACTAATTCACTATTTGAACCAATCTTGAACAAGCTTCTGATGAAACAAATCTGACCTGAGTTTTTTTATTTTTTTTGGTCAATAACACAAGCTAGAGCCAAATTCGAAAAGTTTTTGAGCTTACAAACGTTTTCAATTTCTGCAAAATGAGTGATCAAACTCAAATTTTAAACAGCGCAAGAAAGGAAGTCAAAACATATTTAGTTCAATGTACTTCAAAAAGGGAACAGCTCAATCAATTTTAATGGCGTACCTGAAAAGGAGCATCTGCAAAAAAGAAATTTCCGTGATCATAGGTAAGACCTCCAAAAATATCCACAAAGCTTCCCATCGAATTAGAAGGCATGGCGTGGTTTGGATAATGAACTTCCATCTGTGAGTTCCAGCTCATTTTTTAAAAACAATTTCTGATGCACCAAAAAGCAGGATCAAACTTACATAAGCATTGTACCTCGTATGATTCCAAGAGTTATTCAAAGAAGTATGTATATCTACTGTAAATTCCTTGCCAAATTCAAGCACATAGATATATGCAACTAAAATTCAATTTTGAGAAAATCTGAATTGTCTCAATCGCAATATTTTAAGTATACTACATTTCCGCAAATCCTGTAATGAAATCATCAACTTTCAAGTACTAGAGTCCCAAAATCTTTGCAATGCATATCCATATTAAGAAATAATTTATTTTACAAAATGACTACAGCATTGATTTTCAAATTTAGGAAAGGAACCAAAAAAGGCAGTTTCACTCAAATGGGTTAATATTTAGATTTCTCCTGTAAAAATTTTAAAAAATAAAATAAAAATAGAATCTGAAGAAAATGATAACTTGACAAACCCTAAAATAATTAAGAGAAACAAATATTATGAACAATGAAAACAAAGGCATTGACATTGAGAGATTCTACTGAGTATTTCGGTTCCTATCAAATTTCAACACCGAGAAGAAATTAAAATCAATACCACGTTTTTTATCAGCGATAAAACAAACCGCTAATCTCCGAACATAATCCAAGACATGGAAAACAAGTCAATTGAACAATCAACAAAAAGAAACACAAAGTAAAAAATAAAATTCTAGTGCAAGAGATTATATTTAATGCAAAGAACCAGATTCTCGAAGAAAAAGAGAAATTAAAGAACCGACATTGATCGCTTTTTGAACGTCAGTCTTCAGCTGAGCAAAGCAAGATCCCTCTCTATCTCTATCTCTATCTCTATCTCTATCTCTGTCTCTGTGTAAAGGTCATGAAAAATGAGAGGTTACTATTTTAATATTTTGCCTGTCTTTTATAGATGGACAAAAATACAGAACATCAGGATATGGAGAGGTGATAGAAAGGGACAACACATTTTGCATTCTCCTCATCCTACCAAAGAAATTCAAACACAAAAAATTGAGAAATGTAATTATTGTTAATTATCAATTTTGTAAATTTTTCATTTTTTTTTTTTCCCCTCAAAACACTGTACTGCCCTCAATTTCAAATAACAAATAAAGGAAAAAATTATAAATATTAAAAAAATATCTCCCTACCCCCACTTTTACCACCGTCGTCATACCACACGCCAATAAGCCATACCCTTACTAGACTTGGGAGGATATACAAACAAAAGGGCACAAATACAAATACAAAAGTCACAGAGTGAGTCGTTAACCTAGAATTAAAGTATTCGAAGTGATAACACAAAGCAAAAACAAGTGAAAGGGCCTTGTAGGGGGTGGGGTATCGTGGGAACAAGTGTGTGGAAATGGATGCAAGGGACGATGATACAAATATGGGGGTGGGGATTGATCGGGAATGTGTTTTATTTTATTTTATTTTTTTCCTTTCCTTTTTTCTTTTCCTTTTCCCTACTCCCGCCCTTTTGTTATTATTCATTAATCCGAATAACGTTTACTCATTCCACAATTGTCTAATAAAATTTGACACGTGAGTAACATACAAATGTAAACTAAACAGAAATGTCAACTGACACTATTGTAACTTGCTACATAAAGTATCGATTAGGTCCAAGAAGAAACAATTTTCCCGTATCTATAGTGTGCGGGGGAGTGTCTTGGTTATCCAATCCATCACGGGATGCAAAGGTTATTACTTGCAATCTTTCTGCACAAAAGGATGAGAGATGAGTGTCTTGGTTATCCAATCCATCACGGGATGCAAAGGTTACTACTTGCATTCTTTCTGCACAAAAGGATGAGAGATATCTTCATTTTTACGTCTCTATCCACAGTTGCCTTTTAGCAACTCATAGGTTTATCATTCATGTAATGTAAGAGAACAAAACCTGGCGTGCAATGCAAGGATTCATAC
>CAIGRB010094755.1:0-33513 GCA_903798255.1 Fraxinus quadrangulata | reverse complement strand
AACTTCAAGCTCTTTTACAAAAAACAGGAGTAAAAGGAAACATCAAAAGAACGAAAATCTAGTTTGTTGTATTTCTTACTGTAGTCTAGTGTTAAAGGTTTCGTATTGTTCCTACTTCCTAGCAAAATTATATTTTAAGATTGGTGTTTGCAAATGAAATGAACATCATAAGATGAAATCTTTAAGAATTGTTTTTCAGTAGTATGTACAAAATATATTTTGGAATGATTTCTTTATGTCTCATTTTTAAAATATTGAATTCTTCCTTTTTGTTGCTTTGTAGTATATGATTTAAAAGGATGCAATTTTGCAAATTCACCTTAAAGATGGGAGCATGTGATCTATGGCAATATTAGTTTGGACATTAGCTTGACTATTCCATAACAATTTAATTTATTTGGTTGAATAAAAAAGAAACTATTTTCATTCAAGAATAATGCTATTTCGAAACTCAATTCACTATTCCATAATACTTTGATTTACTATACAGATAAATTTTGCAAGGTGAGGGGTATGTCTGGGAGGAGGGTGAAGAGATCTGAACTCCTCGAGCACCTTCAGCAACCAAAGTGTGTAGAATCTCCGTCACTTTCCTTCACCTTTACCCCGCAATGACTCTTGGCATCCGGTGCCTCCTCTGCTTTAACTTTCTTCCCAGAGCATCCCCAGCCAGTTTGATCCTGAATCACTAGTTCTTCCCTCTCTAGAAATCCAGAGTTCTCCTTCCAAACATCTCCATTAGGAGACTTCCCTTCTTCCATATTTGAACTGAAGCCTTCACCTCATCTATAATAAATTTACAAGCATCCAGTCCATCTGCTTGGTGAAATGAAGAGACTGCAATGAATTGTGTCCCAACGGAAACTTGGCTAACCAGTGAAACACTGCAATTGATATGAGATTCCATGATATATTATCGTAGCCTATGAAATAGAGCCAACAGACAAATAATGCCATAAACACTTTCAAGAGATTACCTCATTGTTCCTTCACTTTTTTCCATGCCAAAAATTGCTCCTTAGCTGCAGCCACTGCATCCTCACTTCTTTTATGATGATTGGGTCCCGGTTGATCCGTGGGTGATGGACTGACTGCAGCTTGATCTTGCGTGGAAGGCATCAGAAACAGGCTTCGCAAATCCATTTCCAAAGTTTTCCTCAGAAGATTCTGAACTCGTATTGGCGACTGGAGAGACATTTTCTGGTGCTTCTCGTGATAGAATCACTGTTTCTTCTTGTTTCTCTTTTGGCTTCCCCGAGTAAGCCGCTCCACCAAAAACAACATTTTTTCCGAGGTTGAAGTAGAAGTCACTAATTTCAGTCTTCTTTGTGCCTATTAAATTTAAAAAAGAAATTGTGTAAATTACTGTTCGAGACATGCGAATGGATTTAGATTTATTAAAAAAATTACATAGAACTAAGAGCAACATTTGTCATCCAACGGACCATAGGAAAGAAAACAAACAAAAAAGGAAAATATATTCAGAAAGCAAAGGATAGCAATATGAAGAAAAAGAGAGTATTTTATACTTCAATTTAAGTGAATTTCTAATTGATGTGGGAATAATAGGTGTTGAACCGCTTCCAATAAAGACAAATACAAGCATAAATTTATATATCGAGATAATATTTATCAGAAGACATGGATGACCAAAACAAAAGTTAATATATAGCCATGCATTATACACCATTTCCTTATAGGTAGAAAATCCAGGAACTGTGTTTAGAAGAACAAATGAGTGTTCTAATGCTGATTCCATAAGAAGATAAGACCACCTACAAGCTCATTCAGGTGCAATCTCCTCCCTTCCCAAAATATCAACCAATTGCATATAAGAAGAGTATCAACATGCTGCAGTTTATTTGTACACAATCTACTACAGGCCAGAACCTTCTTACTCAGTTGAAGTCATCATGAAATATGATCTTTTCCAGTTGCATGTATAAGTTTCTTTTGTTTTGAAATTTCATATTTGGAAACGGTGCCCAATTTACCTAGTTACATTTGAATTATTCCTGTGCAAGTGTATTTGTTTCAACACAGGACAAATTCCTTTCCTGTAGAAACTAGAATTTTATAATGAAGCTAAGAATATATGAAGTCCGTGAATGCTACTTTTAACAGAACATCAGGGAAAAGAGTAGTTGTTCTTATATAGTGCAACATGATCCTTTTCAGTTCCAGATTTAAGTTTCTTTTGTTCTGAAATTTCATATTAGGATAGCTAATTTGTATATAATTGAACAGTAAGTGGATATGCAGTAAAAGAAGAATAAATCTCAACCTAAAATAAGCTTGACTTACATCATCTTTCTCCTCTCTCAGTTCACGAAGTCGTTCTTCCTCCAGCCACTTGGCCTGCTCTGCCAGTTTCTTTTTGTAAGCACTTGTTACAAACTTATCTTTTTCAGCATAGACGTGCTCATCTTTGCTTCTCTCTTTGGCAAGCTTTTTTTCTCATAAATTATCTCGTGTTCTCTTTCCCGTATTTTAGCTTTTTCAATCAGCGCTTGAATATACTTTGGCTGAAAACAATAAAAACATAAAACATTAACGCATGATGTTTAATTACTTTATGGTATCTCTTGCATGGATAATTAAATTAAGAATGTATCATAAAATTTCTTAGGAAGTGGACTATAAACAATACCTTCCATCATGGAGATCTTGCATGACAAGTTCAACTGCTTTCTCCTTCATTTTGTCATGTACTCCATCATAATCGAACTCTCATGGATCCTCTTCAAGAGCCTTTTTATGCTGCTCTTCGATCTAAAGAAAATTCGACCAGAAAAAGGAAGTTTATATATTAAAAATAAAAATTAAAAAAAAAATCTATAGTTATAAAATTCGGATATAAAAGAAAAGACAAATAAAGTAAATAGAATTATCTTACATCTTTAAGAGATTTATTTTTAGAAGCTTAGCGAAAATGTCCCTCTCAACGGTATCATCATTGTTATAATCAAAACAACATGGAGTAGGAAGCGGAGGTCTTCTGGGCTGCTTTTTCTGTTGTGATTGTGGATCTCTAAGTTGTAACCAGTACTTTTTCCAGTAAATCTTCTTCCTCTTTCGGCAAAATTTGTAATGACTGAAAACAAACCCTTTGATCAATAAAAAAGTTCGAGAATTATTGCGAAGGAAAAAGGTAAATCACAAGCAATAACAAAATTTCTTCAGATGGGGCATTCAATCGACAACCCTTCAAATATTAATCAATGGTGGGTCCTATGGAATGTGCTATAAAAAGTGGATGAAAATTGTGGATTGAATGTGTGGAAAAAAATGATGTTCAAAAGGTTACAAGTTTAAAAAAGTACTCCCAAACACGCTCAAATAATTCAAGTAAAGAGTAATTGAGTTGGGAAAAAATACAAAATAATAAAGAGAGGCAACAACTATCATTTTAGGACTTTTCTAAAAAATACAATAAAAGGCCTCGTCTATTCAGAGAATTTCTTATCTTTCTATATATATGCTGCATATATTTTACAGTCCAAATTTTATTTCAATGCAATTGACCAACTTTCTTTAATAATAAGTTTGACAGACTTGACTTTTGCTGAAATGGAATTTACATTTTCAGCTCTCTCTAGTGTTTTCAATTCTTGAATTATATTGAAAATGCAGAAAACTTCGAGGCTAAATGGAATTGCATTTGCATTTGCATCTTTTAATTGTTTTCACACTGTAAAATATACATATCCTATCTCCATTAAAGCCGTACTTATGAGTCATGCTGGTTCTATCTTTTGTTTTGTTGTTTCCAAAGCAGCACAGACAGTCTGCAGGCTACCCCCACCCACCTACCTCTCTTTGCTTTTACACTTTTATTTTTTATTTTTATTTTTAAGTTTCTTTCCCCTCAAGTGTCTTGTCTCAAATGCCCTAGGCTAACCTTCTCCACTTGCAATTCAATGCACCAAAACAAAAGATATAAAGGGTCCACACAAGTCCCTGCAAAAGCTTTTACAAACTTTCTCTTACATAACATACCAAATAAAGCTTACTACAACCAACCAAAGACCAAATAAACCAAACCCTGTGTGTGTATCTCTCATATATATCTGTTTCTCTCTATATATCTAACTGCTTTTCCATGGACTTAAATCTGAAGCAATGGAGAGACCAGTAGCATAAGTTTGAAGAAGAAGAACAACAACCAACTTCTGCAAGGCTTCTGCCTGTTTTTCTCTATATATCTAACTGCTTTTCCATGGACTTAAATCTGAAGCAATGGAGGGACCAGTAGCATAAGTTTGAAGAACAACAACAACAACCAACTTCTGCCTAACTCATCCACAGAAACCACCTGATCCTGCATTCCCACTGTTCATACCTAATACCCATCAGCAACTTGTCAGTCTACTCTTCTGATTCAACCACACCCTCTGCCAACAAAGCTCCATGTATTACTCTCTCTCACACTCATCCACGAGTGTGTGTGTGTGTGTGTGTGTCAGTGTTTTCAGAAAGTCGTGACCCTCACGAAATAAATCTATTATACAATTTTATTGCATGAAATTACTGTGGCAAGTTCATAATAATGCACCATGAAATAGGCAAAGCACATGTGAATGGCACAAGCACAAAAATAGTCTGCACTAGTGAATAATCAAGTTAGTTTACTTACAATTTAAAGCTAAATCGGGATAGGTAATAAGAGTTGGCTTGTCCTGGTCCCAAAACACAACAAGAGAGACAGAACAATGACCAGATTTCACAAGATGCTCCTGTAATCCAATTTTGAAATGCAATTTTGGTCAACATCTTAACAAAATAAAACAAGATAAAGACTGAAAGAAACCAAAGCTTTAAAAATCACAGTATATATATATAAAGAAAGCAACATGTTACATTTTTCAAATATGCAGTGAATTCCAGGATTGAACTTGCTTTGAAATGGTGTATAACATTTATTTCCATAGGAAGTTCAAATAGAGCAATAGTTTCAAAATAACAAAGTCAGAAAACATCAAAATCAAATTGTTCTGGTGATTTCCAGTCGAGGCACAGATGTTCTACTGCATGTTAAAACATTGAAGTTTTCTATTCAGCAGCAAGAACAAGTAGCAAGCTCTAAACAATTTCCAACAAGAAAAATATATTTGTTTCCACAAGAAAAACATCAAGAATTTGTTTCTTTCATCACCACCATTCAGCAAATAAGCTAACAATTACGAGTTAATAAAATAATAATGAGAGACGTGTTTCTTGCACGCTTTAACAAATCATAAAGAATACAAAGAACGCGAGAAATCTCCCAGATAATAAAACCCAAATAAGCTAAAGAAATCTAAAAAAATAAAAATCAGAGCACGTCTCATAAAATTGTCAACTCGATAAAGTAGAAACACTTAAATAAACATAATAAAAAAATAAAAGAACTGAGAAATAAGAAAAAACAGAGAAATAAGAAAAAACAGAGAAATAAAATAATTTAGAGAAAACCCAATAACATACCAGTGGGTTTGTGGTCCTTAGAACAAGAGGGGCAAAACTAAGATCTCGAGCAAAAATGCTGAAGGCCGGTCAATCGACCCACAATTTTCACGCCACAGATCAATGTAGTATTCATCGTCTTTCTTTGATTTCGAACTCCTCTGAATTTGAGTTCTGCTGAGATCGGCTTCGAAGCTAGGGTTCGGAATTTGGAATGGTAAATCTGATTTTTATCCCACCAATTAGGAGAATGGTAATTTTTTCTCGATATTACTCTTTTGGCATGACTTCTGGTTGCTCTAATAACTTTTCCGTAAAACAAAACATTTTTTAGAAAATAATCCAAATATATTCAAAAATAATTTCTTAATATTAGAAACAACCTTTAACTTTTCAAAACTTTTGCCATATGAGCCACATATTTAAGATTTTTTGTTATACAATTTTAGTCATCCCACATGAATGAAGAGGTTGAACTAATTTGTGTGGTAAGAGGAGAGTTGAGAGCTAAACAGTACAGTATTTGGTGTTTATTTCGTGCGAGCAACTATTAAATGCAATATAGAATTCTAGAAGCTAATTGTGTTTCACTTCATTTTTTTTGTCTAAAAAGATTTAAATCTAATTTATTTGTTAATGTGTGTATCTGTGTTTGGGGAAGAACATGTCAAACGGGCCGAGCGTACGGCTCGAGTAAACGAGGCTCGTGGGGCCGTTCGGGATTGCGGGGTGGGCTCGCCAGGCCTCCTCGCCCACGGACGCCCACGAGCGGCTCGTCTAGTGATCGAAACGATCACTTTTGTATTACCTTCAAGTTCTATTGAATATTGTTCAATATTAATTATCATTTATTACACTACAACTTTATAATTAAAATTTTACACATCAAATTTCTTTTAATTTTTGATTTCGTTCCATTATATAATACATCACAATTCACAAATGGATCAACGCTCATTTGTTGAAGACTTGTTCGGTATTTGAGGCGAATCATATGTGACGACACAAAGTCAATCACGGAACGAATTTTGTGCTCTGAACGAAGTACTAATTCCTAAAAATATTTCAAAGTTGCATGCGCATGAAAGTAGTAATCCAATTGATTTGAATGACGTTAATGTTCTCGAAGCGAAACATGAGGATAAGCATCTATTAGATATTTTCGATACAAGGGGGAAACGAAAGAAAAAAACAGACAAAATATTGAGATCACTTTAAATTAATTCTAATAGGTAGTGTAGTTAATGGAGTCATAGAGTCTAAAAGAGTTTGTAAATATTGTCAACTGCGATTAACATGATAAAAAGGTATTGGTACCACCCACCTCAATCATTACTACAAAGCATGTGCAGCCAAACATGGCATTCGTACTGTCCGTCAAATACAACTATAATTTCGTAGTCCAGGCACGCGCTCTACTTCTTCGTCACTTTCCACGTGGATATATTCGAAAGAGACAGCTCGAACGGGAATGATGAAATTCGTGCCGCTGCTAAGTTACCTCCAGTAATAGCGGACAACCAACATTTCGTCACGTACGTGAAATAATATCTTCAATTGAGGTACGGTGGATAAGTTGAAATGTTCTTCGTTCATATACAATTGAATATTTTCTTAATACAAATAAACAATTAGTTACCGATTTACAAAAATATGATGGTGTTATATTTTTAACTACGAATATATGAGAAATGATTAATAAAAGAGCTTATATAGTTGCAACTATACACTACATAGACCCACTTTGGTGTTTGCATAAAAAATTTATTGTTTTTAAATTATTGAATTCCCACACAACGCTAATAATATATATAATGTTATTATAAATATTATTAGAAAATATCGTTGCAAGAGTAAAATTCGTTCATTTACATTCGACAACACTAATGTTAATGGTATGTTTGAGTTATATTATTTTGGAATAGTAGATTGATGGAAAATGTATGGTTAAAAAAGAAGGAAAAATTATTAATGTGATAAAAATTATTATTTTATTGAAAAATGTGTGGTTGAAAATGAGTTGAAGAATGAGAATGAAAAAAAATAATATAGCTCAAACAGAGGCTAAAGTAGTTATTGATAAATTGTGTAGGGTATTGCAGCCTGATTTTGGTGATTATTCGTTTCATATTCGTTGTGTGCGCTATATTCATATTAGTGGTTATTTGTTTCATATGCAGGAATGAGTACTTCATTCAAAGCGGAAAATTCATTCCGTAATTGATTTTGTGGCTTCATGGATAATTCGTCTCCGATACCGAACAAGCCCTCAACAAATAAGTGTGGATCCATTTGCGAATTGTAATGTATTGTATAATAAATAAGCAAGTAGAAGAGAGTGTGGAAAGAAATCAAGAATAAAAAGAAATTTGATGTGTAAAATTGTAATTGTAAAGTTATAGTGTGATAATTGATATTGAATAATTGAAGTTGAAGGTAGTTAAAAATGAAAATGTAGAAAATGGTCAGATTAAGATGTAGAATGGAGCGATAATTGTTGGAATGTTGTGGGAAAAATTTGGAAATGGGTTGGGGTATTTATAAAGTAAAAAAAAAATAGAAGGAGCCCGAGCCCAGGAGCACTCGTCAATGGTGAGCCCCAGCCGCTCACGAGCCTCATGGCTGAGCCGACGAGCCGCTCGGCCCCTTTGACGTCCTTACTTATTTCTGACTGCATGATAAATATATCGAAATTGCCTATCATTAGGTAAGTGATATTTAATTTAATGTATTAATCAAAATTTATTATTTTATAATACTATTTTTAAATTTTTTAAAATAATTTTTTTACTCAAAACAAGTTGTCCTTGTACAATTTTTAACTCCACCTACTCAAAATTTAATTAGTCGGTTCCAAGTTCGGTTAATGGAGGGGGGTTCAATTTTAAAAAAAAAAAAAGAAAAACAACGATCTCGTGACCCAAGCTCACCCATTTAGTAATGAGCTGACCTTGTGCTAATTAGGGCTCAGCTCATTGCCACTTCTAACCAATAGTTGTATTCGTTTTATATGATGTATGTGGGGCGGGTCAGATCGGTCGGGTTTTGATCAATCCTGCTTGAGTCGGGTGGTTGATAATTTTCTGATTTTGAATCTACGTGTAACTTAGCCCTTGTTTGATCCAAAAATATATTTTTCTCTCTCTTCTATTCAAGTATATATTTTTTCAGTAAAATAATATTACATGCAAATCGAAAAAAAAAATCTTATTTGTTAATTACACATTCTTTATTAATTTACTATATCAAAATGTATTTTTAAAAGAAAAAAATGAGGCTCAAGTAGGCACCTGTGTGTTTTAGATAAATTAAGGACGAACCATTAAGATAATCTCAACTTTATCCCTTCTATTTTCCTATGTTAGCAATTTGATATATTTCTAATCTCATCATTCCTACTTGGTCCTTACATTTCCACCTTATTTGATCCCCATTTTTCTTAAAATATATTTTCTCTATTTTATTTTCAACTACACATTTTCAATAAAATAATATTATACACAATTCAAAAACTTTTCATTTATTTCTAACCTCATATTCTTCATTATATCAAAATATATTCTACACAAAAAATAGAGTTCAAACAGACCCCTTCACCTCCTTTTAATCGTACACACGTTTGTGAAAATCTTGACCACTATAGTAATATGCATAATCCTCTTAAAATTTAGCTATTCTTTAAGCCCATGTTTGATGGCCATTATTTTAAAAAAATAGAATTTTGAATATTGTTTTTTTAAAGAATAAGTGGTTAAAATGTAGAAAAAAGTTTTAGACTGAGACAAATGTTTGGTTAAAAATGTGTATGAAAATTAAAGAGTTTTGTTTTAAATGGAGACAAACGGGAGCTAAATATATCTTGTGTTTGACACCAATTTTTGAGATATTATAAATTTTGAAATAGTGATTAATAGAAAAATGTGTGTTTAAAAAGTAATGAAAATTTTTATATTTGTGTGTAATATTATTTTATTTGAAAAATATGTAGTTATAATTAAGAAAGAGAATATTTTTTAAAAAAATTAATGGATGCCACACACCCTTATAAAGAACAAAAATCAAATCATTACGAGTGTTTGATCCCAAAACAATTCACAATAACCCCTTATAACTAAGTTTTTATTTTTTTAAGAAAATTATGATATGATCGAACTTCATTTTTAATCATAATGCACATATTATGCACATATTTCATCATATTCACAATATTTTTCACTTTTACGGGTATCACCAACTTACAATCCGAAAACAATTAAATACAAAATAAAAGAAACAGTCGATTTTGTACTTTAATTTATCTCAAAAGCCAATTTTTTGCTTAAACTAACTTCAAAATAAATTCTATTTGTGTGGAATGGGAGAAATGTCCAAGAATCACAATAAAGGTTCACAAGTCATTTCCATCTCCTTTAGACCAAAGAATTGGATTCTTCAAGCCCTCCGGGGCACATCCAAATTGGTAAATGATGGGCATTGTTGGGCTTACAACCTCAGGATGAGGAGTTCGAATTGAGGAGTTCGAATTCTGGATGGAGCAGTTGAGTGATGTAATACTCATTTGTGGGTGGAGCAGTTTGGTGATATAATATTCATGGAGGAAGGCTCCCTTGATGTCAGAGTATAAAGAGTGCACGGACCCTGATCAACTTGGACATATACCGCGATTCACTTTCGCCCATTGCTGAGGAGCCGGTGATGGGTGGTCCAGGACATAGTTCGACGTAAATTGGGATACCTGGGTATCAAAAAAAAAAAAAAAAGAATGGAATTCTTCAAACATCAATTGGTTTGACTTCAAGATTCTTGCACTAAATTATTGGACGGTCCACGCCGTTTCAAAATTAAGCACAAGAAGGCTTCATAATTGAAGTTTAAAATGTCAGAATAAAGTAAGGCCTTATTTGTTATTCATTATTGTGTTGAAAATGGAGTAATGAATTATATTTTTTGAAGAATGTGTGGTTAAAATTTAAAATAACTTTATTGATTTATGTGTAAAATATTTTATTGGACGAATGTGTGATGGAAAATTTTATCGTAGTAAACAATATTTTTAAAAAATATAGATAAACAGGGGCTAATTCCCCAAGTACAGGAGTTTTTTGGGACAGCCAATAACAAGGGACAACTGTCCCTTTGTTAAAATCCATTGAATAATTTCTTGTACGTATGGCATTTTTTCGTGAGAATATTTATGGGACGGTAACGAATTGGTACTATGATAAATTTATGTCTTTTTCACATTGTGATTTTTTTTTTTCTTTTTTAGAGTTTCCATATATGTTCTTTTTTCTTTTAATTATTCACTGTATTTAGCACTTGTTTGGTACTTATTATTTTCAAAATACCTTTTTTATACTTATTTTTAACAATATATTCTTCAATAAAATAAGATTACATGTAAATTTTAAAAAAATTATTCTTTTTTAACTACACACTTTTCAATAAAATATTATTTCGGAATGCATTTTTGGCAGAAATTGGTGATCAAACGAGCCTTAATTTTCTTGTCTTTTTATTATTTATGGCAAACTGCAGATTTCATCCCAATCGTTTCCAAAAGTTACACGTTTCGTCCTTACCTTTGAGTTTTGGCGGTAGACATCCCAACCTTTTGGAAACTGGCAGAATTCAGCCCGAATGACAAATCATGTTATATTTTGCCGTTAAATTATCTGCTGATGTGAGCTGCACATGCCTTGTGCTAAAAGGTCAAATAGTCCAACCACAAAAACTCATTAAATATTCAATAATAAAACAAGAAAAAGAAAAAATTATATAATTCATCCCACTCCTTCTTCTCAATACCAGTTGCAAAGAATTTGGACGCATACATACAACTTTTATCAAAACTATCACAGAAGTTAAAAGAGCAACTGAACTCACTCATACATTCGAGTCTTAAAGAATTTGAGAAATGATACTTGATTTCTTCAATTTATTGAATTTTGGTTAATGGGTTCCTTTCTACCCGAGTTTAGGAGGAAGTGTTATTTATTTTTATTTTATACTTTGATTCTGGGTGTTTGTATTTGTGCTTTTCTTGCTATTTTTCTTTTCTGGGTTTCGGTAAATTACGATAAATGTTTGATTACTTACTTTTTTATTAACATCGAGCTCATCATTCTTCATAACATTTTTTTGGGTTTAAATTCTGGATGGCTCTGCATTATTACATAAAAAATTGGGACTAATCAACTTGATACTTGAACCAAGTTCTCAATTATGGTGACAATGATGGCGACGAGTGGGGAGCGGTGAGACAATGACCGGGTGTGAGAAATAGAGTTGATTTTTTCTTTATTTCATTTTTTTTTTTTTTGATAATTTTTGCCCCAAGGCCCTTAATCCATGGTGCGCACATGACCAGCATTTGTTTGAGTCTCATTTTATAAAAAATTCATTTTCAAGCACACCTTCTCAAATAAAATAAATTTACACGTAAATAAAAAAATTGTACATTATTTTTTAATCACAAATTTTCCAGAAAATACTATTTCAAAATACTTATTTTTCCCAAAATGAGCTCAAACAAAGGTCTAGTTAACACCTGAAATCTATCATTGGGGATGAATTCTGCCGATCTCCAAAAGGTTGGGAATGTCCGCAAAAAATCAAATCCGGATGAAACTGAAACTTTTTGAAAATGTTGGGAAGAAGTATTCAATTTACCCCTAATATTTATCAAAGAAAGAGCTGAAGATGAAGATGAAGATGAAAATAATCTCAAATTTTCAACAGATTTGCCATAAATTTTTCCCCATACTTATACGTAATTGCTTATTTTCACTAAAATCTACTTATTTCCATTTATCCTAGCCGAAGATGATACTCTCATAGTATAAAAGACAGAGAGACCAGCCTCCACCATTGGCCCTTTCTGTATAATTCTCCTGCTACTTCTCTCCCACATTACCCCTTCCTGACTTTGGAGGAGAATCGAACGCAGGTAAATTCTACACTCTTTCATTTGGTTCAATTTAAATTAAATTTTTTTATTGGACTTTAAGGATTTACCACAATTTTTTCTGTTCTGCAAATGTGGCTTTTGGGATTTATCTTCATCTACCGTCAGTTTTTACGCAATTACTTGCTTAGATCACTCTAGTTATAAAGCATAGACATCTCACTGTTTTTGCTTTTTATATACTCTTAATAAATAAAGTTTTTATATACTGTGTGTTTTTTTTTTTTTTTTACATTTTTTTAATGGATATGAATGCTTTTGAGTGTTTTCTAGTTGTATTTCTTACGGATCTGTCATGTTTTAATGCACATCCGTTGTATTGTACGATCTTTTCGGTTTTGGATTGAATTTTGATATATATTTCATTTCTTGATGAGAATGCTTGTTACTTTTCAAATCTGGTAGGAGTCAATGAGTTGAATGTTTTCTATATGGCTTGGTTGGATTAAAATTTTCGACTCTATATCAGTCGTCATTTTTTATCTGTAAATTTTGGTTTTGGGTTTACTTTTTTATATTATTATTGTTTTAATGTGACATTTTTTTTCCTTTTTCTTCCTCGAAAATCATAGATTTGGTTAAATTTGAGGAATTGTAATATGCCACTATTGAATCAATTGTAGAGTTGAAACTTTAGTGGCTTTTGATTGGGACCCAAGAAATTGTCAAAAGATTGCTGTCCGTCAATAATTTTGGGCTTATATTTTGATTTAGTAGTTTGATTAGGCGGGTCATTAATGTTTGAATTCTAGTATTTGATTATGACCCATGGAATGGAATGTTCTGCTATACTGTCGACAAAGTTGTTAGGAAAAGAAATATAAAAACTGCTTTTCGAATTTCTTTTAAAGTTTTTCTGGCTATTTTTGTTCGAAGTATTTGACAGAATTTGTTCGAATTAATGAGACCAGTGGTGACGCCCAAATTTTTTTTCTGGCACTTGATGTCAATCAACATCATTGATATGGTTTCTCGAATGATACCATTGATTATGCAATTATAATCGTTTACTTGATAATAATGTGTGACAACTTCAAGAGCTACAATTTTTTTGTATTTGTTTGATGCACTTTCTAAGAGTCGAGATAGTTTACTCTTCATCCTGTGAATATTACTACAGTTCTGCTCCTATTTGCACCTTCCTCATTGAGTCTTAAGTTAATATGTTATGTAACAATTGGTAGTTTTTTGTTCTGTAAAAAGTGAATAGTGCGATAGTGATCTCTTGATTGTCCTCGCCTTTTCTATCCGTCAAAAACTTCTTGCCCATCTTTTATTGTTTATTTTTTCTTGCGAGTTGAATGCTTTCTTGAACTTTTTCTTATTTTATATATCCTGAAACATAGTTAGCAAGGGTTTATATCCTTCCTTTAAATTGTTTTACACTGACTTCACCACCACGCTTTGGTATCTGTAGGAGTTTTATTGTAAATCATAATGGAAAATCAGCACCCACGCCCCACTATTGTTCAGAAGGCCGTCAATCAATTGCATTTGAGATCTAGTCTCGCAGAGGATGTTCAAGCTTGCCTTGGTGGTTTCCAAAGGCCTACCATTCATCAGAGGCAATTTGCATATGGCAATTACACAAATGCAGGATTGCAGTATCCTTTGACTTCCAGGGCAACCCAGGATCTGTCACTGTTTTCCACCAATGCTTCCCCCGTGTTTGTCCAGGCGCCCTCAGAAAAAGGATTTGCTGGCTTTGCCATCGATTTTCTGATGGGTGGAGTTTCAGCTGCCGTGTCAAAAACTGCTGCGGCCCCTATTGAGCGGGTGAAGCTTTTGATCCAAAACCAAGATGAAATGATCAAGACTGGCAGGCTTTCTGAACCATACAAAGGAATTGGAGAGTGCTTCAAGAGAACTATTCAGGAGGAAGGTTTCTCATCATTGTGGAGAGGAAACACTGCTAACGTCATTCGTTACTTCCCCACTCAGGTTCGTATAATCTCTTGTTCCTTGGAAGCCTGAATATTTTTACACCTTTAGTTACTCATTTGCATATTGTTCTAATGGTTGTTGCATGTTCGATAGGCTCTGAATTTTGCTTTCAAGGACTACTTCAAGAGGCTTTTCAACTTCAAGAAGGACCGTGATGGCTACTGGAAATGGTTTGCCGGTAACCTTGCATCTGGTGGTGCTGCTGGTGCTTCCTCCCTACTCTTTGTCTACTCATTGGATTATGCCCGTACACGTCTTGCAAATGATGCCAAAGCTGCGAGGAAGGGAGGTGAGCGTCAGTTCAATGGTTTGGTCGATGTATACAGGAAAACCCTGAAATCGGATGGTATTGCTGGTCTTTACCGTGGGTTCAACATCTCATGTGTGGGCATCATTGTTTACCGTGGTTTATACTTTGGAATGTACGACTCATTGAAGCCTGTGGTCTTGACTGGAAAGTTGCAGGTTAGTACGATTCAGAACAGTATTTTTTATTATTGTCCTATGTGGCAATAATTAGAACTCCAAGGAGTGTTGACTGATCAGATATTAGGACATATTCTTATTTTACCATACTTTTCTTTTAAGCTGTTCAGTGCTATTCTTCAATAGAGTGAAATCTTATACTGTGGCTATTTGTCTAGATCTTGGATATTTACTGCTTCAAAGTCCAACTTTTGCCCGTGTATGTTTACAGGATAGTTTCTTTGCTAGCTTTGCCCTCGGTTGGCTCATTACAAATGGCGCTGGACTTGCTTCTTACCCAATTGATACTGTTCGGAGAAGAATGATGATGACCTCTGGTGAAGCTGTGAAATACAAAAGTTCAATGGACGCATTTGCTCAAATCTTAAAGAACGAG
The DNA here is from genome assembly GCA_903798255.1 of Fraxinus quadrangulata. Classification (NCBI taxonomy): domain Eukaryota; kingdom Viridiplantae; phylum Streptophyta; class Magnoliopsida; order Lamiales; family Oleaceae; genus Fraxinus; species Fraxinus quadrangulata. The sequence continues at coordinate 18,295 of CAIGRB010094755.1, read as the reverse complement.
GGACCAAAATCTCTGTTTAAGGGTGCCGGTGCAAACATCCTTCGCGCAGTTGCTGGTGCTGGTGTACTTGCAGGTTACGACAAGCTCCAGGTGATTGTTTTCGGAAAGAAATATGGTTCTGGTGGGGCCTAAATAAAAACCAATTTCCTTACCTCCCTGGTAATAGACGGTGATGAAAATCTTTTTGTTGTTTGTTTGAGAATTGTCCCAAGGCAAAGTTTACTCGTCTGAATAATTTAAAATTTAAAGGGATTTTGTCCCAATGTATCGAAAATTTTTGCTGGTTTTGATGGCCGATTTGCGTTCAGAAAATTATTGAGGCGTATCTTCTTTTTTCATCATTCGTTGATAGAATTTGTTATGGATCCTAATAGTAATAAGTTTAAATTATTAGCACTCTCGGGTGACATGTCACATACAATAAGTGGTGAGAGATAATGGTTGGTTACAAAATTAATTACACTAACTATTGTAATGCGTCACGTCACGATAAGCACCAGTGCTTAGGAGATCAATTCCGAGAAAAACTGTTATCAAAAGTAATCCTCATGGAAGATTTATTTTGAAAATATAGAAGAAGAATTCCCTCTTTTTTTTTTTTAAAAAAAAAAAGAATAAGACTTCATTTATTACTGTGCTATCATACAATTTTACGTCTAGCTTGCCAACTTGTTTTCATGTGAGAAGACAACGAAAATGCACAAACACATGGAAGTTATCATCAATCACAAGAGTCGCATTTTTACTATAAGTTGCTCTCCAAATCAAACAAAACACGCCTAAATTTATTTATAATTATTTGTTTATTCTTTTTATCTAATCTATTTTACCGAACAAAATACACACCGATATAATTCCTTATTTATGTGGTTAAAATGGACGACTTTTCAAGAACTATAGGGTTACTTAATTATATGTCAAGATTGGAATTATTTTATCCATTTTTACTCATTTTAAAAATGAGTAATTTATGCCTATAGTGATGAGGAATGCTACAATTACAGAAACGAAAAATTTCAGAAGTGAGACAAAGATGTGGGGTCCACATTTTTTAATAATATTTTATTCAGGTGGAGTCCACATTCATGCAAGTATCTGTAAAACATCTGACAATGAATAGTTCTGGCAATGCAGCATTTTTATGTAGTGAATAGATTATTTAATTTATATCTCTAAGACAACTGGTGCTACTTTGATAGCAATCCCAAGCCACGTAATAGTGACTCAACTGAAAATGTACACACTTAAAAGACCTGCTTAAATTACAAACTAACTCATTAAATTCTTTCAATACGTTTGGTGAGTCGTATATCCTACAAATAAATTGTACTACCTTTTATAGTTATAATTTAATACCGTATTTGATGCATAAAGTAGATGTGATAGTCAAAGACAAGATATGTTGAACTAGCAAGTTGTCAATTAATACCAAAATTTAACGTAAGTCCCCCGTAAATTAGATGTCATAGGTTGTCTCATGGAAGATGCGATGAATGCATACTCTCTCAAAATGAACATTACTTATGATATAACGATTTGAATACAGACACGAATCATTACACAATTTGACTCTTTGATCATGGTCACTTTAACTTTGATCATGGTATTTATAATTAACTTTAAGAGCTTATTTGGTACGGATTAAAATCAAATTTTAATCTAAGTTAAAGTCAGACAATCAATATTAACCACATTTTTTATGTGTTTTATAACTTTTCAACAACACATTTCAAAAATTTCTATCAAAATCTAATTTTTAATCATCACCAAACATCCCAAAAATATTATGCTAAGCCCTTTTTTGACAAATATTATTTTAAAAATTATTTTTTAATACTAATTTTCAATCACGCATTCTCACAATAAAATATTTTTCATATAAATTCAAAATTATTTTTTATTTTTTAATCACGTATTCTTAAAAAGTTTTATCCTAAAACTCATATTTCCCGAGGGTCTGAATAATCTTCCCTAGGATAATTAAACACGAAAAGACATAAAATTTTTGTCACCTTCAGCACTGAGAAAAGACACCCCCTCCCCCAACCCTAGAAACATGACAGCTGTGAGTTCTAACAAGACATGAACAGCTCAGACCGGAAAAGGGACTAAATGAAAGAAGAAAACATACCTGATGACCAAAGCAAATACCCAGAACTTTCTTTTTCATTCCATCTAATTTCTTGAGCAAATTCAAGAGTTTACAGATCCAAGGATCATTGCCATGGGCATCATTACAGCTTCCCGTGATCACGAATCCATCGTATTCTCCGATCTTTTCATCTTCGGGAAATTCCCCATTTGACACTCGGAACATATCCCATATTTCACCTTCTTCTTCGAGCATTCTTACGAACACCCCAAAATACCCCCCATACATTTTCTTTACATAGTCTGAGTCCTCTGCACAAAGAAGAACAGCAAACTTTTGGCCACCCATTTTCTCTCTCTCTGTATGTATATGCCTATGACTGTGTGTATGTATAGAGAGAGAAGGTAATCTTCTTGAGGGTGGGGTGGGGGAATTCTGGGCTGGCTTTATAGTTGAGAGGGGAATATAGCAATGAAGTTGATACGAATAACACGAAGGTATTTATAGTAGTTTATTTATGAGAAAGTCGCCAATTATGAATTTACAAATTTACCCTTTTAACAAATTTTAGGAAAAATTTCAATTTAGTCCCCAACATTTAACATTGATGCACTTTTTTATTAAACATTTTAATCCCCTAACATATTATTACCGGTATAATTAGCTCCCTCTTCCACTTTCTAGCGAATAAATTTCACATAAAATGCACACGGTGAATTTTTTTATGGGAATAATTGTTTTGCCACTACTATTTTCATTTTTTTAATAACTAGTCAGAGTTGAACATACATTGCACGTTATTCTGAAATATTTTATAATTGCTATGAAAATAATATTTAACTCTCTATTTAATTTTTTGATCGAAATATGAGACAAATGCAAGTCCTTAATAATAAATGTAAATTATTATACATGCACGTAAATAGAAAATGCATAATTGAATGTGAATATTAGAATTACAACTAAATATATAAATGAAGATGAATGTCAAATACGACAGATGAATTAATGTGAATGTTAATTAATTTAGAATTAATACCAAATAATTTAAACGTGACAATGAAATGTTAAATTATTCATATTAAATGAATATAAATTAATTTTCAATTAAGAGAAATTGAATGCTAATTATCATACATAATTGTCAATATTGAATTGCATTCTTAAATGTGAAATTAATTAAATGAATGTGAATATTAATTAATTTAGAATTGATAACGGGGACATGAACGTGGATGTGAATATGAAAATCTAATTAATACTAATTAAATGAATATGAATGTGAATGTTAATGTTAAATATTAATTAATTGAAAAAAATAATTATAATATTTATTACTGTTTGTACATTTAATACATATTGAAAAACGAAAAGTAATATAATATTGAAATAATTGAATTATAGCTCACTTGATGTGATATTTAATATATTATAGATACAAGTTCGATTTTAAAGGTTTGTAATGAATAGAAGCGTAGCGCAAAAAAACAAAAGATGGAGTCTCGATAGGTAATTTTCCCATTTTTAATTAATTGCCCTTGAATCCTTGTTTATAAATTCCGCTTTCTTTATGCTAATGCAATGGATTAATGTACTGTTGAAAGGTTCAATGAATTTGGACTAGAATTTGATTTTTTTTTTTCTGTATTTTTTAATTTTCTTTTTTATCTCATATTTGACAAGATTTGTTCACTAATTTTCATCAGAAGAATTCATTCCTTTGAAATATTTTATTCAGTCAATCGTTCGAATTTATAGTTAGAATCAAAATGATATGAATTTCGCCATTTTTGCTACTCTTTTCCCGACTCCTTTAAATTGGATTTCGATTATATGCCTAGTGATCGTGACGTTTTATTTTGCGTAATTAGGTCGATGATCGCTAAAGTTATGTTCTTACAATAATAATTACTCGATAGAAAAGTTAACATTAACCAATAAGTAATAACATGTGACCAAACATTATTATTTACAACGTCAAATCAATAAAATCGTAGTTAAAAGGCAAAATGTGGATTTAATAAACAATTTAAACTAAAAAATGCGACCAAAATTAAAGCAGCCTTACTTTTCTCGTCTGAAAGTGTTTAATCACCAATTCCTTACTTTCCAATATTGCTAACTCGACGAATAAATAACATTATTTGATGATACATAGGCACTAAATGATGTCGTATAGAATTTAAAGTTAATTTCGTGTAATAGTTATAAACTTGAGTAATTATTAATGTTGAAAAATAATTTTATCGACCATTGATAAAATTACTCAAAACTTCAGTGATCATTAGTGTAATTAACCCTTTTAGTTCAATAAGCAATACATTCATTCTTACTCACATGCTTAGTTTGGTAAGCAATACATGACATGAGTGGACAATAGAAAAGGGATGTTAGCTCCTTAGTCTTATCCAGCATCGTCTTATCCTAATATTGTGTATAGACGATACACAATATATAGCTATTAAATACTCCGAGTAGGGGACCACTTTGACTACTAGCCCAATCCTTGAGTTCAATATTGGTCCCGACCTTAAAGTTGTGACTGGACACCAGTGGCAGAGGTGGGTCCCATGGGGTCTCCTGGCTTCAAGTGAGATTTGCGAATTTTTTTCTATTAATATTTCATTTTATACTTTTTATTTTAATATTATTTATTTTATTTTTTCGTAGACCCACTAGATCTGAGTCCTGACTCCGCCACTGAATACCAGTTATCTAGTGCCTTGCCCGGCCAACATAATGGATGAAAGTCGGGCGATAGATTTTGGTGCTGCCTATCATTTGTCAGCAGATACAAACATGTTAAAGACTCAGAGAGCCATAAATGGACAATAATTTGGGGTTGCTGACAATCCTTCAACTAGGTAAACGCCATAGAAAATCCGGCATTCCCTGTGTCCGTGATTAGCTTCCACTGAAGAATATTTGCACAACACGAACTACATTAGAAAGTAAAAAGATATAAAATCTCAAGAATTTTCTCATCGCCTATGCAGTGTTAACATTTTTTCTTTCCTTAAATCTTGTCTAGTCAAGCATACCAAGTATGTGCTCAGAAGATGAGTATTGAAATCAGAATAGTCAACAATGTTAAAGAAATCAAGTTTTTGCATAGGAAAACTCAGATACTCAATATCAATGCTCTCAATATCAAGAAACAGCAATACACTAAACATCTTCAAACCAAAAAAATCCTAACAAATAGCCATAATATCAGTACCCGATTTCCGTTTGGAATGTCAGTCAGTACCACATCGTTACTGGACAAAAAAAAAAGGTCTCGGGCTCTTGTCCGAATATAATCTAAGAACAAAAAGGTCATCTACAACCTCCTATCCCAAGAAAGAACAGGTTAAAAGGATAGATAAATTGGGGAAGGAAGACCACCTCCCCACTAGGTAGTATTTACACTAACATTAAAATCACATTTACTTATATTATATATACAGAGATTGTGCCACATTGTTGTATATACATGTCTATAATTGTAAATGTTAATCGTTGACTCATGATAATACAATGGAAGGCAGAGAATTTGGTTGAGGGGACCGTGAACTACATTATGATGCTTTTTCTCAATAATCAAAATTATATAGTAAATTCAATTCCATGCTTATTTCTGATTTCTGATTTCTGCATTGCAAAATAAGAAACATTAATGAAGTTAATGTATACACAAAAGCAACTTACTTTCTGTTTGTAAATTCATGTCAATTGAGCTCTATAGCATATCTTCAATGGCATCCTCAATGCTGAGATTCGAAGAACTCAAAGCTTGTCCGACTCCTCTGTGTTCATCATTTCGATCATTCTTTACAAAATGTTACAATTTTCTCATGTGCCTCTGTATTAGCAACTGCTGATCAAATCTAAGCAGTATTGAAACTTACCATATATCTTATTGCAATAATCCATTTAGCATCTTCTTAAGTTTATTATTCTAAATATACGAGCCAAATGCTTTATGAATGTAGCGTCTCTAAATTAAGTCATCCAACACAGATTTCATTGTGTCTCTAATTCTCCTGCAACAAATTCATGTCAAGTGAGCTATAGAACATATCTTCAATGGCATCCTCAATCCCGAGATTCAAAGAACTCGAACCTTCTTCGAAACATTCATCATTCTTGACAAAATGTTTCAACTTTCTCCTACACAATCTCAACTGATCTTCCAAAAGATAATTTTCTGATGAATGACTCAGTAGAAGCCACTTCAATGATCTAATCACTTCTTGATCATGGAGTTGCATCTTTTCAGCCAATTTACGGTACTGATTAGCTTCCATTTCGATCAAACTCTTCTCATTCTGAAGTCTCAAAATCATAGCCATTGTTTCCTCAGCTGCAGTGGCAGAAGCTGCCCTTTCCTTCTCAAGTTCTGCATAAGCTACATTTGCTCTCTTCCTCTCAATCTTTACCAGTTTCTTCAATTCTGTAACATCAAATTCTTCAACTTTATCACTATACCCTTTTTCATCAGCATCACATTCTTCATCATAATCTGTAATTACTTCTTCATCAACGACGGTAAATATATTCAAATTTTCTGTATTTTCCTCCATTTTATCGACTATGGGTGCATTAGTATTCCTTGACCCACATTTGCATTTTGAACTGAAATTCTCGTCAAAATCACTTTTTGAACAAAACCCACCTAATTTTCCTCTAAAATCACCAAGAAACCGGACCGAACCGGTAAAAAAGTAAAACCAATCAAATTGTAAGAGCTTTAACCCAAAACCCAACAACAAGAACAGCCCCGAAAATTCAAAAACTTGTTTCAAAGTCCCAAACACAAAAACCCTAAACACAAAATCACTCAATTGCTTCAAACATGTGATAAAATCCATCAAAATGCACCCCCTCAACAGGCACTCCGGAAAATTCTTACGAAACTCAAGAACACAACATACAATGAGGAACAAATACAAACGACCCAGAATCTGCATGTGGTTACTTTGAGTACAGATTCTTCAATACCAGTGTTCTAATAATTCAGGCACAACCATATACACAAAACACAAAAAGGGGTTCACTTATTCACCTACCCAAATGGAAAAAGAGTAAATCATTGGAGAATGTAGCAAAGCCGAATAGAATAATACCTCCACCGACTGAACGAGATGGAGAGAGAGAAGGGATTATCGGGAAGAGAGAAATAAGGCGCAAATATTGAGGCTAGAGATATACTATCAGATGCGGAACGGATTCTTACCAGGAAGCAGTAACAGAAGGATAAATTTGATGATTTTGATCATTGGTAACGACAATGAATGCTAATTATTGGTAATTTATAGACAGTAGTATTTGAAAATGTCGTTGAATTATATACATATTGTTTGCAGTTGTTTGTAAGAAACTATGCCCTACAAATTAAAATTTGATTTTAATTTAAATTCAAAATTAACAATTAATTTTAAACATACATTTTATGAAATTCACAATTTTTCAATTATATATTCTATCAACTTTTATCAAAATCTACTAAAAATCTGATTTTAATCTACAACAAACAGGGCTAAATATTAAATACAAACTCATGTTTGATTTGTAATATTGAATTGGATTTGATTAGAGTGTATAGTACAATTTATAATGTAAAAGATTTTAATTTCATTTCCTAATAATTGTTAGTTTTGATTCAATATTTTACTAAATATGTGTGGAGGTGACAAAAAAGGTCGAACGGCTTATCGGGGCTTGGCCATGGGCGGCTGAGGCTCGACTTTTGTTGAGGGAAGCAAAAGGGTAAAAAAGCTGCAAAGTATTATGAACACTTTATATTGATTTCAACGAATCGTACAGTTGACGGAGTTCTAGAATATAAAGTAGTGTGTAAATACTACCAAACACGATTAACATGACAAAATGATATCCGTACTACTCACTTTAACCATCACTGCCTTAAATGTAATGCCAAAAATGGGTTTGTTTATAGATCTCAAAAACAACTGCAATTTGGTACTTTTTTCGGTACCTATTCTAACACTCACCACATAGATATATTCGAAGGAAAATACTCGTCAAGGAATGGTAAAGTTTGTTATCGATGCTGAGTTCGCTAAGCATAGTTGTCAACGAACATTTCATAACATTCGTAAAAGAATATCTTCAACCAAAGTATGTTGGGATAAGTAGAAACTCTATGTGTTCTAATACAATAAATTATTTCATTAAAACCAAGAAATAATTGATTCATGATTTACATAAATATGTTGTTATTATCATTTACTTCAAATTTATGGGAATATATTAATAAAAAAAAATTATATAACTGTAATTGTACACTAAAGAATCTCTTTTAAGATAATTGAGTATCCTTATAATGCTAACAACATATTTAACGCTTTTATTCAAATTAATAAAAAATATCGTCGTGAAAGTAAAGTCGCTCTTTTATGTTTGATAATGTTAATGTTAATAAGCATGTTGTAGATAAACAGTGTAAGGTTTAGTGTGTGTTTGAATCTCATTAAAATGATAATAGAATTTTTTGAATAATAATTGTTGGGAGAATGTGTGCTGGAAAAATGATGAAATTTTTTAAATTTGTGTGTAATATTATTTTATTTAGAGAATGTGTGATTGAAATGAAAAAAAAAATGAAAATGAAAATGAGATTAAAATGGGTGATATATATATCGTATTACTAAATAGAAAATAAGCATTTGAGGAATATTGTGCACAATTTGGTTAGGATTTCAAAAAAATTGTAATTGACAAAAGGTATAAATAAAATTTTATTTACTTATTATTAAAATCATGTGAATGATATGAATATTTAAGTAATGAATTTTATAGCATTAGACATATAGGAATGACGATGGGTCTGTTTTGATTGATGTTGATTGGAAATTAGCTTTTAAAGTTAGAATATTTTTTACAAGTTTTTATGATTCTACAACCATCTTATCTGGGGGTATAACATTCACTAGTTCTAGAGATCTTGAACGTATTTTTGTCATTGTAAGAATTTTAATAAATACAGAAATGATCTCGCTTTTATTGAAATATTGTATTCTATGGTGCTAAAGTTTAAAAAATATTGGAAATATTTACCTATATTATTTCCTTTGTCATACGTAATGGACCACATGTATAATTTAAAAGGTACTAAAAATGTGTTTGTGCCACATTATTTTGGAAGAATGTATTTTGGAATAATAGATTGATAGAGAATGTGTGGTTAAAAAAGAAGGAAAAGTTATTGATATAATGTAAAATATTATTTTATTGAAGAACGTGTGGTTAAAAATGAGTAGAAGAATGAAAATAAAATTTTTAATGTGGCTCAAATATGGGCTAAATATTTTATTAGATAAATCACAAACTCTTTAAATTTTGACTCACCCATCACTTATTCTAATTTAGAAAACATGTTAACTTCCATGTATTAAGTGCTTATGAATGTAGAACTTGTTGATGAAATACAATTTGATTTACATGATTTTTGGCGAAAGAACGAACGAACATATCCAGTTGTTTTTGTGATTGCAAAAGATTTACTAACTCTTTCGATTAGCACTGTAATTTCGGAGTTTGTTTTTAATGCAAGTAAGTGAATTCTGTCTGAGACTCCAATGTTAGGAACCAACTCAAAAACGATATTTTGGAAGCATTAATGTGCGTAAAAGATTGACAAGATGCTCATTGTCGAATACAAATAAGTATTGCTGAAATTGAGTGTAATAAGATAAATGATATATAATTTCATCTTATAATCAAGCTTTGTTAATTTCTTAATAACATTTTGATTTAAAAAAGTTGTACACGTAATAAGTTGTTTATGTACAATTTTAACTTCAACTACTCAAAAATTAAGTAGCTGATCCTAAATCCGAAGAAAAAGAGGAGGGTTTTCAAAATAAAATTAAAAAAATAAATAAATATTCAAATATAGTTTCAAATCTCAATTTAATTTATTATTTATATATTCTACTTCTACATCTTTAAACATTTCGTATTCATACATTTCAATTATTGAAATCTCAAATTAGTTATTTACATTCAATTTAACGAAAATAAAGATTGTTGCATCAATAAAATCAAGCCTCATAAAATAAAGAATCAATTTCCTTAAATTTCAGGTATTGCCAACGAAGTGTGAGTCGAGATCGTGAGCAAAGGAGTCGAGCCTATTCGGCTCGATCCATGGCCATGACTAAACACGTGACTAATTGCTTAACTTAACTATATATAAAATCTAAAATGAGATTGATATACCTAAAACGCTTTTGAAAAAGATGATGAAATTTTCTATTGTAGTTAATTTCCTCAAAATAAACTATATGAATATAAATTGACATGTTATATACAGAGCTCGATCGACATAATTTAACTCTTATTCATAATAATTTACTTATTTCTATAAAGGTATCATCTATCAAAATATATATTTTTAATAATAAAATTCGAAGGTGTATATGTTTTAATAAACTAACATGTATCTAGAAGGATGGCAACGAGATGGTGGGGGTTGAGACTTCAATTACCATCCCCGTCCCTTCGGAATTTAATTGGGGCATAGATTAAAAATTCTCATTTTCATCCCATTTAATTAATTATTTTTTAATATCGTTTTTCATTTTTGAATTAGATTGAAAAATATATAAATATAATAAAACAAAAGAGTTGGGGTGGGTTCGAGGATTTCAGGTATGTTCCCCGTCCCTGCCTTGTTACTAGTTGGGGCAGGGTGAGGCGAAATTTTTTTCCGTTCTTAGATTTTACTTGAATTGTAAAAAATAAGTGTTTATATTTTACATTTTGTTTTAGTTTATAAATTTATAAGTATTTGAGTTTTTATCAATAATTTTGCCCGCGAGGCAGTGGAATGTAACATCATCTCCTCAGAAAGGCATATGGGCGAGGCAATGGGATGTGACTTCATTGCCTCGGCCAAGAAGATAGTGCAGACGACATGTTTCAACACAGTAGCCTCAGAAAGAAGGTGTTCGAATGATATTTTATTTAGGTGACATAAATAATGTTGACAAACACGTCACAATCAAAGAGAAAACCAATATCATTAAAATACTGTTCATTACGTCCCATTTATATAAGTCGACTTTCTTTATTTTCTTGTTCCAATTATATAATCATATTTCTTTATTGAGATTTTTTTATTTTATTTTTTTTACTAATATACCCTTGTTTAATTTGTCTAGTTATAACTAATTTGCTTCTAGTAGTTGATAATTAAATAAAGATAAATTAGGAAAGTTTCTGGTAAAAAATTATTTTTTCGATAACATTAAATAAGATTTTTTAATCTGTGTGAAAACCAAAATCAGCCTATTTTTTAATCTGTGTGAAAAACATTAAATAAGATTTTTTAAGAAGTTTTTAAAAATTCTTGCACATCAAGGTGAGCTAAAAAATAGATTGAAGTCAATGACAGACTTGGAACAATTTTTAATAATTCATGTTGTAATAATTTAAGTTGCTAAAGCTTGGAGACCACGTCTAGAGTTGTTAATATAGGCCTACTGATAAGCTACAGAAATTAAAATCATTTCTATTCTCAACCCCTTCAACAAGGCAGAAAAATGGTTCTAAAGACAAAAAATGGAAGAAAGTTTTCACCTTGGAAAGAAGCCACCCCAAGTCCAAACCCAAATCCAAAGCCATGGCCTAATCTTCCTCCACAACTCATCACCCTAATTGCAATACAACCAAGTCTAATGCGAAAAATCACTGCTTTTGGTGGCACCACCAAGTCATGGAGGGCAGCACCAGCTTGTTATAGGAAGCTGGACGACAAACCAAGAATGCCACTGCTTGTTGAAACTAGTTCTGCAGATGACAAAAGGCCACGACATTCTCACAAAATCGAAGTCTCATTTCATGAAAAGTACTTCTTTTTCTACTGCAAAAGAAGATCGTACCAATGCCGGGATCGTTGGATATATTTCAAGGGGTATTCCCATGGACAACTAGTGGCTATGAATGGCGATTTATCTGAATGCACTTTGTGGGAGCCAGAAGGAAAGTACAATACGCGTTATCTTCCAAGCTGGGATTGCAATCTTCCCTTTAAGTTTGCCACATTATCATCATCACCGGACGATTGGACTAAATACCCCAAATTCCCATCGCTACCGAAACATCGCTACAGTTGTAATGTAATGGTGCTAACAGGCATTTGTTCTCCAGCTTTTGCATTCTTCAGATTGGGTAAGGATCAAAAAGGATGGATTGTCGAAAACTGCAAACTAACTGAACCTTACGCTTCAAACCAACGTATGCAATTCACTAATGCTATTGGATTTCAAGGAAAATTTTATGCACTGAGCCTGCAGGGAAGTCTAGCAGTTATAGAAGACATTGATTCTTGTTTTCAAATCACAGCTACGGGTGCAAACAGGGCCGTGCCTTCTGTAGTGTCAAGGCAATTCCGAGAGTATTTACTTGAATCGAATGAAGAAATCTTTTTGGTATTCCTAATATCGAGAAAATCAATCAATGCAGTGGATGATGTTGAAGTTTTCCGACTTGACATTCGCAAACTATTGTGGGTTAAGGTCGAAAGCCTTATGGATAAGATGTTTTTCATGGATGATGAATGCTGTATGAGCCTGTCTGCAAGTAAAGTAGGATGCAGGGGCAATTGCATCTATTTTACTCATTGTAGAGTCAAGGATTGGTGGGTTTTTGACATGGAAACATGTTGCATCTCGCCAACTTCTGGACCTAGTATTGAATTCACAAAATCCCCAATGTGGGATGAACTAATGAAAAATTAATATTTTTTTTTCGTGTTATGTCCAATTTCATCTCAACCAAAACTTCTTAGTTTTTACTCTTGTAAAGGTAAAAAAAGGGAGTTAATTGTTTCAACAGTCATTGAAATTTGAAAAGTGTCATGTTTCACTTACTGAATTTTACGATGCATCACATCAATCACTGAACTTAATAAAAATGCACTCCATCACTCACTGGGTTAATTCCTTCTACACCGTTTGCATACGTGAACGACGGCATTGCCATTTGACCGTTAAATGACTCCAACTGGATAGTGACCAACCATGTCATAAATTCCCAAACACCCAAACACGTCTCACCCCTTTGAGCACTTAAATTGTGATTGGAACCTAGGCTGAACCAAAAATCGCGAAACTTGAAGCTTGGAAGGTGGACTTCAGCACAGACCGTGAGCCCTGACTCGGAATTAACCGTCCATCATCGTCGAAGGCCCCACCCCGACCCCGAATATAGAAAGTTTCCAACACTCGCAAATGGAGGGTCCACACGGAGGTAATTCCCATCGGTTTTTATTTTATTTTTTCGATAATGTCGGTGATCTATTTCTTTCTTTTATGTTTCTGTAGTTCTTTTTTGTTGTTGTGGTATAATTACCCAGTTGGCATAATTACCAATTTCAGTTTAATATCCATTTGGTTGATATTCTACAGTTTCGATATTCTTCAGTTTTGATATTAACCTAGGCTGTAGTTCTTCTTTCTTTCCCAGTTTGCTACTATTTTGGTTGATATTCTACAGTCTCTTGTTTCTGTGATAGATACGGAGGATGACCCCGACTTCATAGATTCTGATAATGAGTTATCAACTGGTGAAGATGATAGGTTGTTCGACAATAATGTGACGGAGGGAATTGAGGTAGGTTGTGATGGAGGGGCAACTGAACGAGAAGAAGATGATGTAGTTGTACATGATGAATATGACGATGCCGACGATTTGGAATGTCCATCATCGGAGGAACTATTGTTCGACATGTCATCTGACAATGAGGTTGGGTATCACTTTACAGAGTTTATGGCTGAAACGAATATGCGGGATCCACAACTTCATATTGGTCAATTGTTCAGTTCAATACAAGAATTTAGGAAGGCGGTCCGAACTTATGGTGCAGTAAATGGATATAATGTGAAGTGTAAGATGATGACGAAGTAAGGGTTCAAGCCATCTCTAAATCAAATTGTCAATGGAGAATATGGGCTTCTAAGATTAATAATTCGGACACGGTTCAAGTGAAGTCATATACGCCTCAACACACGTGTAGTAGGGATCAATACAATCGTTATTATAACTATATTTTCATAGTCCATCGGTATATTGAGTAATTCAAGGCAGATCCGGAATGGAAAATGAAAAGTATGCAAGCTACAATAAAGGAGGACTTGAAGATAATATTACTAGAAATGTAGCTTGGAAGGCGAGAAGATATGCTAAACAATTGATTAACGGGGACTATCGAAGAACATATATATATATAATGCTTGCAAATTAGGATTTCAACATGGGTGTAGAAAATTAATTGGAGTAGATGGGTGTCATCTCCGTGGTGTTTGGGATGGTATAATTCTCACTGCAGTCGGCCTAGATGCAAATGACTGCATTTATCCAGTTGCTTATGCCATTGCGAAGAAAGAGAACACAACTGCATGGAGATGGTTTTTGAAATATTTGGCGGAGGACATTCAGATGAAAAATTTAATATATGCTATACAATCTTCCCAGTAAATTATTCAGTAAATTGACTCTATGATTGAACAAAAACTTTGACTCTTACATAATGGAGTCACTAGAAGATTGGGCATGAGTGAAATGCCATTTTTTCGATTTCCATGTTTCTCATCTTGTAATGGTTTTCATTTGTCTGGCGAAACGCTACTCCACTCGAAATACCCGCAATCTCTAGTGCAACAAAAGAATAACAGACCAATGTTTGCTGTCTTTTCTACTTCCATCCATTTCATAAAACCATCAGCACAATCTGGACATCGTTGCTTCTTTGGGCATGCCCACAATCGATGCCCAGATTGTCTGCAACTGTGGCAAATCCCCTTGTTCTTTCCTAACACACAAAAAATGTATTGCATCCATAAATATGCAGTAGATAAAATACATACAAATAAGACACATATTAGGAATAGCCATTTCAAATGCCTCCTGCCTCATTTGTTTAGAAGAATACAGCAAAATGGCTATTGCAGAAGGTTCAGAAAGTGCTGGTAGTTGGAATTCAATTCAAATCATTTGTAGTAGCCATTTCAAATGCTTCATGCCTCATTTGCTTAGAAGAATACATCAACATGGCTACTGCAGAAGGTTCAACAAGTGCTGGTAGTTGGATTTCATTTCAAATCATCTGCAGTAGCCATTTCAAATGCTTCCCAACTCATTCGGTCAGAAGTATACCACAAGCATAAAGTTTTCACCAAAACAAATAAAAAAATTGTTCGAGCCAAGCACAAGCAGGAATTAAATTGATGACGATGAAAAGAGAGGTGAAAAATTCTTGAATTACCTCCATTTGTTCTCTCCATTTCAACGATTTCAAGAATCACCCTTACCGGGCCTTCAGTGTCGGTTCAATCTAACCTTCAAAATGGCTAGGGTTCATACAATTTGGGAATTGGAGCCTTTTGAGAGATTTGGGGTTAGGGTTCGTTCATATATTGGTTCCCATCTCACTCTTTCATTAGAAGACACGGTTTTGGGGATGACATGGTTGGTCACTGTCCAGTTGCAGTCATTTAACGGCCAAATGGCAACACCGTCGTCCAAGCATGCAAACGGTGTAGAAGAAATTAACCCAGTGAGTTCTGGAGTGCATTTTTACTAAGTTTAGTGAGTGATGGGATGCAACGTAAAGTTCGGTGAGTGAAAGTGAAACATGACACTTTGCAAAGTTTAGTGACTGATGAAACAATTAACTCTAAAACAAGGAATGAACATTTCAGTTTTTACTCATTTCAACTGATAAGCAGGGAAAAGGCAGCAGTCAAGCAGTTGATACAAACATCCAAGAAAGAAATGTACCAAGTCTAAATAAATCAGTCGACACTTTCTTAGTCTTCTTGAGCTATTGTAAATCCCGAATCACAAAGAAATGAGAACGTCCTAGCATTTATGCAATAGATATGCCGTAGAGTTATGTTTAGTTTGTTTTCTTTCCGGTTACTATTAAGAAACCAGAACCGAAATGGTGAGGATCCATGCTTCATTCAACCAGATGCCAAGGCAGATGTGCATATCCTATATTTTTTATATTAGATCGGAATAAGTTCATAACATCCCTTTTCTACATATCTTGTGTGCTGAAAAGAGGACGAACTCATTCTCCTCTTTTTGGAAGAAGGGGTCATGTGGAGAATCTTACTAATGAAACTTTAAACCCTGAAGTCATTAATTAAACACTGTTATAAATTATTTCTTTTCAATTCCTGGACAGCAAGGTGAGTATAAACTAGAGTCAATGACAGACTCGGAACAATTCCATATAATAAATGTTGTATTGGTTTTTAAGTGCTCAACCTTGGAGTCAACGTCTAGTGCGAAACATCACTGGTTTTGGTGGCACCATGGAGGGAAGCGCCACCGTGTTGTATGTGGTCAGATGCCACACTTTGTTGAAACCAGTTATGGCTATGACGAAATGACACAACATACTCACAATATCGACATCTCGTTTCATCATAAGTGCTTACTTTATCACTACAAAACAAGATCATACCAATACCAGGAAACGTGGTTGGCATATTTCAAGGGACAACTAGTTGCCATGAGGGCCAATTTCTCTGACTGCGGCTAACGGGAGCCGTCTAAGAAATGTTAGATTTATCTACCACGTTTTGGAGAAACATCAGCAGAAGAAGATAATATTTGTTCATGAATGATTGAGCAAATGGAATCAATTATAAGTTAAAAAGTAAAAGCAGCCTATCCACCGAAGGTATACAGTATACTGGTGGCATCGGTGAAGTATAGCACTCGCTTTGTTGGAGTTGGCTGAATGCTGTACATCCTCAACCTTGTTAAAACTGCATTCATTTAGAAAGAAATTAACTTACTAACGACTTATCTACACATATTTCGGTGTAAAAGATAGAAGCTCGATCCATTTTTATGATTCATATTACTAAAGTTTGGAATAATAATTGATTAATAATAATATATTGAACCATCATTTTTATTAGTATCTCATCGTCTTCAACTACTATTTAAGTGATAATTTGTTAATATTTAATTTTTTTTCTATATAACACCCATAATAATGGGTAAAGCATCCAGATCACATTGATTTAGTGCCCATCGTTCATTGAGAGAATGGGTCAAATACTACGGTTTACATGTACATATTGGATTCTAAATAGAGTTATGTTAAGTATATATTTCATGGTGTACATCTTTTTTGACATTGTGTGGGAATTAAAAAAAAAAATTGTGCGGTAAAGTGTGTGTGTGTGTTTTTTTTAAATGCCCGACTATATATCGACACATGACACAATGTCAAATATGATGTAAAACACGATGTACATGTAGCATGATTGTTCTCAATATTAGCACTTTCAATTCTTGCACATCAAGGTGAACTAAAATAAGATTAAAGTCAACGATAGACTTGGAATTTCTTATAATTCATGTTGTAATAATTTAAGTTGCTAAAGCTTGGAGACCACGTCGAGAGTTGTTAATATAGACCTACTATTGAGCTAGAAAGTTAAAATCATTTCCATCTCCCCACCACCTTCAACAGGGCAGAAAAATGGTTAAAAATACGAAAAAGGCAAGTAAACTTTCACCTACGAAAGAAGCCACCCCAAATACAAATGCAAAGCCATGGCCTAATCTTCCTCCTCAACTCATCAGCCTAATTGCAATACAACCAAGTCTAATGCAAAACATCACTGCTTTTGGTGGCGCCGCCAAGACATGGAGGGCAGCCCCAGGGTGCTATAGGAAGCTGGACGGCAGACCAAGAATGCCACAGCTTGTTGAAATTAGTGCTGCATATGACAAAAGGCCACAACATTCTCACAAAATCGACGTCTCATTTCATGAAAAGTACTTCTATTTCTACTACAAAAGAAGATCGTACCAATACCGGGATCCTTGGATATATTTCAAGGGGTATTCCCATGGACAACTAGTGGCTATGAGTGGCGATTTATCTGAATGCTGTTTATGGGAGCCAGAAGGAAAGTGTACGCGTTATCTTCCACGCTGGGATTGCAATCTTCCCTTTAAGTTTGCCACATTATCATCATCACCGAAGGATTGGGAGTTCCCCACTAAATATACCAAATTATCATCACTACGGAAGCACCACTATGGTTGTAATGTAATGGTGCTAACAGGCATTTGTTCTCCAGCTTTTGCATTCTTCAGACGGGATAAGGATCAAAAAGAATGGATTGTCGAAAACTGCACACTAACTGAACCTTACGCTTCAAA
>CAIGRB010094711.1:0-25865 GCA_903798255.1 Fraxinus quadrangulata | reverse complement strand
TTGACCAAATGTTGATTAATTTAAAAAAGGTAAAAATGTAATTTTATATTTTATATATATAATAACTAAAACAAAATAATTAAGTATAAAGAAGAAGAAGAAGAAAACACTGTTCATCTTCTTCCCACACCCCACCCACCGAAAACCAAAAATAAAAAGCCACCACCTCTGCCGTTCCCTAGCCACACACCCACCTCCACTGCTGTTACAATTTTCCCTTAATTTTATAAAAAAACCAAATCCTAGATTTTAGTCGGTTTCTTCAAGCTGATACTATTCATTCTTCTCTAATTGCCTCTGCACATCCTGAACTCCTTATCGTCGGTCATAACCATCATCAGATCCTCCTCATCGTTGGCGAACTCTTGGTCATCGAATTTACTTCAACACCTCTGCGCATTGACCTGGTAATGTGACAAATATTATTGTGGAGGAGGAACTTCCCAAATTCTTTCACCACCTATGTTAAATTTTGCTACTATACCTTTTAGACCATGTCTAGATAGTGCAGGTACAGCTACAGCTACTAAAAGTTCTGTCCCTTTGGTCAAGAGACAAAAGCTGTACTGAAAATTCATTGAGTCAATCCTTCCAATTTGTTGTATAAATAGAGAACAGGGGTGGTGGTGTAAATGACAGCATTGGTTTCTAGTTTTTAGTGAAATTGTTTCTTGATTGTTATTCGAATTCCTTCGAATATCAATTCTATGGTTTAATCAATGAAATTAATCTTATTACATAATTCCCTTTTGTCTTCTTTTCGTCTACAGTTTCAATAATGCATTACAGAATGTTCGTCGTCCATGTATTCCTTGCTAAAATCTAGGATTTGGTTTTTTTCTTTTATAAAATTAAGGGAAAATTGCAACAATGGTGGAGGTAAGTGTGTAGCGGAGGAACGACAAAAGTGGTGGTTTTTTTATTTTTGGTATAGGGTGAGTGGGAAGAAGATGAACAGTGTCTTCTTCTTCTTTACTTAATTTTTTTGTTTTAGTTATTTTATATGTAAAATTACCTCTTTACCCTTTAAAATTTTGGTCAACTAACGGTCAAACTAGCAGTTTTAATCTATCTGGATTCCAATTGCGACATTTTGAAAGGTTTGGCATCGTATATGACATAAGTGAAAGGTTTTGATAAAGTTTGCTACTTAATGAAAGATTTTGTACCGCTGTTGCAATTTTACCTAAGAATAATTTTAACTTAATAACCCGGACAGAATCGGGCTTACAATACCCAACCCGAATAAAACGCCCGTTAAGGGCAATGCGTCTTCTCCACCAATAGCATTTTACTTTCTGTCACTGTAACCAATAGTAACTCTCCACGTGGAAATTCAACGTCTTCCGGGCCCACTTCTCTTCTCCATTATTAAACTCCACAGCTGAAATATTTATACGATAATCAAAAAGGGCAAACAAATAAAAATTTTGAGTCCGGTGATCTTAGGGTTACGTTTTACTCCGGCGAGCTGGTGGTTTCCGGCTGATTTAAATTGCAATGGAGTCTCATGGAGCCGGACTCCGCCGCGTTCTGCTCCTGTCCGTTTGTGTCGCTGGCATTTGGTCCGCTTACATTTACCAAGGCGTCCTCCAAGAGACCGTGTAAGGCATTGTAAATTAATATTTAAAGCTTCATTTATTTGTATAATAATATTGATTAATTTCATTGGGACTCTAATTTATGTATCTTTTGTTCTGTCAATTGATTTAATTGTTGGGAAATTGTATTTTGGGGGAAAATATGAAGATTTTGAAAAATAAAGTTTTACTTTTATTGCTTTATGATATTAATGTGGTCTTTCATCTCTAGCTATCTTATAATGTGCTTGTCCGACAAGAAGAGGTTCGAGCACTTGGCATTCTTGAATCTAGCACAAAATGTATTCTGTTTGATTTGGTCATTTATAAGTAAGTTTCCAAGGTACTCATTTTTTATTCACTTATTTTGGTCTTGAAATGCATGCTTATAGTTACAATGTTATAATTGTGCAGTGATAAAGATATGGTCCAATGGTGGTGATGGTGCTCCTTGGTGGAGTTACTGGAGTGCCGGTATTACAAATACAATCGGCCCGGCTATGGGGATTGAAGCATTGAAGTATATTAGTTACCCTGCTCAGGCATGTTCGAGAATTTGCGAGTTTATAACTTGCTTTGCAGTATTTGTTACCTATAATGATAATATTTGCTCCTATGTTTTTCATGGCTACTTTGCTTTGTAATTAATCTTTCGACATAGTTGACTAATCTTAGACAGTTGGAATGCTCTGGCTGAGGTCTCAAATATCGAAACTAAAAGTACAAGCATAATTATGAAACAATCTGAATGCTAAGTGTTTAATCTAGTTGGTCATGTTTGTAATCATGTTTTCATATGATGTTTATGTCAATCAATTTGATTTATTTAGTATTCCAGAGGTGAAATATGCTTAAGTAAATGAATCTAAGTATTGTATATGCACGTTGCCTCCTTATTCGGAAACTGTCATACAGGTAGGACACATGGTCTTTGTACAAAAGGAACTAGAGTTTCATATGATTTTAGACTAAAGCCATTTAAAGTGTAATTTAAAAGATTTTCAAATGGAAGATGTGTCCAAGAGATAATCTGACATGTGAGGGCTGTGTTTCTGGCTACTTTTTGAGAAGTTCAGTCAGAAGATAACTTGAATGTAAAAACAATAATTTATGAAAGAAACTTTGACATTCTATGGTGTTTATAGACTAACTCATCATTATTATGTGCAGGTGCTGGCAAAATCCTCCAAAATGATTCCAGGTGAGCTGTGACTATTTGTTGCTAAATTGAACGGTCAAGTCCTTCTAGATGCTATATACATTGCACTTCAGTTAGAGCGAACTAATTCAAAATTTTGCTGATCTCTCTCAATTATCTGATTGCGATTAGAAGCTCTCATGTTTACTTCTTCAAGGAAATTATAAATATCTCTTTACATCTGTCCATAGTCGAAACTAGATTTGCTGTGCATTAAATTACGTTATAGAAAAGAGCAATGTGAGAATTTATATTGGAATCTCATTGAATACTGGGTCGTGGGGCATACTCAGTGTGTCAGGGACCATTTTTGGTAAACAGTACATAATTGTAATGGGAAAGTCTGATATAATCACGTTGCTTAAAGTGCTGGAATTTCCTTGGGTGAATTTTAGTTTGGGATCAGTGGAAAACCTCAAAACTGTTCTTATTAATTGACATTTTCTTTCTGCAGTTATGCTGATGGGTACACTAGTTTATGGAATTAGATACACCCTTCCAGAGTATCTTTGTACATTACTTGTTGCTGGAGGGGTATCGATGTTCGCACTTACAAAGGTGACTATCTAGATTATGATCTCGCATCCTACTAAAAATTTGTCCTTTTGGTTCGTGAACTGCCAAATCTTTTTGTCAGGAACCATAAAATGTTTAAATCTATGATCCCTAGAGATGAACCAAACATAGTTGTTGTTCTTTTCAACCTAACCTCTCTGATTAAATTAAAAAGAAGAAAGGAAAGTATGAGAGGAAAAGTGATCTCCATTACGATTTGTCTCTTGCTGACCTAAGTGCAACCTAAAAGATGAAAGTGAGGAGTAACTTGTGATTCTGATACCCAGTAATTTGGATCGGCTACACGATTCATTTCTTACCACTCTGTTATTCATTTCTACATATTTTAAAAGATCTAATGGAATTATATCTTTTGCAAACACAGAAAAAGGAAATGGACTTTTTTTCTTTTTCTTTTTTTTTCCCCCCCCTTAACACTAAAAGTCACCAGTATTTTGATTGGTAAACTAACATTCTGATTTTAAACTTCAACCTTAATTATGATTTTATTCTCTGCTTCAGACTAGCTCGAAGACAATAAGCAAACTAGCACACCCAAATGCTCCACTTGGATATGGGCTTTGTTTTCTGAACCTTGCTTTTGATGGATTCACCAATGCCACGCAGGATTCAATTAAAGCCAGGTAATAATTTGTTGGTCCCTTTGAAATGCTTCTCTAAGTTTTGTCCTGTGCACAGACTCAAATGATTATTGAGTGGACTTTTTGATCCATCCCTAACTTCTAAATTTTTTTCTGGGGCCAATTACTCTGAATGTGTGGTTGGCACATGAACAAAAACTTGACATGTATAACATATTGCTAGTCAATTATATTCTCGCTATTAACAGACATCAAATCCATTTTTCTTTAACTTAAAAAGTGCTTGATGCGATATCGTTTACAGTTACCAATAGAATTTGCCTATACTATTCAGGTACCCAAAGACGAGTGCTTGGAATATAATGCTAGGAATGAATATATGGGGTACCATTTATAATATGATATTCATGTTTGGCTGGCCAAATGCCATTGGATTTGAGGCAATTCAGTTCTGCAAGCAGCATCCAGAGGCAGCATGGGACATTTTCCTCTATTGTTTGTGTGGCGCGGTTGGCCAAAATTTCATTTTTTTAACCATTAGTCGATTTGGTTCATTGACTAACACGACAATAACCACAACACGGAAATTTGTAAGCATAGTGGTATCTTCACTGCTGAGTGGCAATCCTCTGTCATATAAGCAATGGGGAAGTGTTTTCATGGTTTTCTCAGGATTATCCTACCAGATATATTTAAAATGGAGAAAATTGCAGAGAATGCAGAGGAAAAAGAAGGCAATGTGAGGAGGACCAGCATTGTTGAAATTAAGATGCTAGGTTTTTTTTTTCCCTCTGATAAGATACTGATCATAAGGCTTTGTGGTTGTATTATCAGAATAGGAGAATGCAACTGATTAGATATGATATATAGACCGTAGATAGATTTCTATATAAAGAAGCCCACCAGTAGAAGATTTGATTGCATTTTTAGTACCTATGGATTCTTGTGTGCATCTGAGTTGGTAAAATGAAATTTTTGTTCAGTTATTATAAGCATTTTTGGCTTAGCTTAAAAGTTAAAAATTAGCTTCTTTTTGCTTATTTCAGCTGCATTTATTATGCATAATTTTGTCTCACTAAAAATTCCATGCGTACTACTGGCAATTGAAAAATTCATTGCTCATGTTGAAGTGATTGACCGAAAGCCACTCTGCCTTCATTTGATGCCAAAAATAACTCTTTAAGCAAGGTAGATTCTCTTAAGGGTGTGTTTGGTATATACTGTATTATATCGTATAGAATTAAAATTATCTTAATACGGTGTTTGACATTATTTGGATTATTTTTATCTGGCTAGTTTTCTACTCATATCCATCCTTTATTAAATTAATTCATCCAATGAGGCAGGTTTAGACATTATTATTTCTTATTGCTTATTTGTAATTATAATTGAAGTGATGAGTCATAGGGTAAACATTGTATTGAGTTTACTTATAACTAAAACTGGTGGAAGATCGAGCGCCGAACGATGTGGTGATTAAATTGGATATTTGATACTGTACGAATTTTGAATAAATGAAATAAAATGCACAAATATGTTGAAAGAATACGATTCCAGTATTTGAAATATAAAATTGGAGTATGAGTTAATATGTAAATGGCGAATTCAAATAGAATTATGCTTGGTGTACATCTTTGTTCACATTTTGTCACATGTCAAATTATCAGTTGACCGTTAAAAAAAAAAAAACAATAATTCCATCCAATTCACTTTTTGACAACATTGCAAGTGTCAACAATGATGAACACGTTAGAATGTACAAATGGCAAAGTCCATTGAGATATGCACATAATGAAAAACTTATTAGTTTACTGTTTAGTAGGGATTAAAATTAAAATTAAAATTTAAGTTAAAGTCTATAATTAATTGTAATCACATATTTAATAGGAATCATAACTTTTTAACCACACAATTCATCCATTTTTATCAAAATCTACTTTCGAATTTTATAAGACAACAATAGTTACGTAGCCACATCATTTGCAACACAACCATATCACTTAGTCATTTGGTAGATATAAGCAAATTTAGAGAAAAAAAAAATTGCAAAATTTTTCTACTTATATCAATGTCAAATTGATATAAGCTCGATCAACTATGGAATCTTAGTTTGCAACTTTAGATAAAGTTATAGAAGAAGTAGAATAATATTGTAAATTTCTTAGAGGACATTATGTGTTGGTTTGAGCGAGTAACTAAAATTAGTATATATTGGATAATCAGTTAAATATTGAAATGACACAGAATAATATGTATAATTTTTAGGTGTCGACATATACGTTGCAGCAGACATAATACCATTAAGTAATTGATCTCAAATAGTGTTATCTCTATCTATTATGTAAAATTAAAGGAACATATCAATTTACAAAAGGTTCACCAAGAAATCAAGTATATTGTCTATTGAAGAGCACGTGCTTAAAATCTACTATTTAATATTCTTTATAATAATAATCCAATCTTGTTGTATAGATATTCGAAGATCTTGGTTTAATGGGACAAGTTATAAAAATTCCATGAACAGCCCAAGAGTTGTCTTCTTCTCATTCTTATGATAAGAAAAAGTACTTTCTAGATAATGTATAAGGTCAAGCTATAGAATTAGTGATTCTTATAGCTTGGATGAATCAATGGGCATATGCCATAGTATCTTAATAAAAGGACGCATGTGCAGAAAGGGACGTTTATATGGGAATTATTAAGAATGAAATTTTTCAAAGCACTTATGAATCACAATAGTTGTTTTAGGTCAAAATGCAAGCAATAATGAGAATTGAAAATACTAGAAAAGAGTCATTACAATGATCTTTATTTACACCAATTGCTACAGTTC
This sequence comes from Fraxinus quadrangulata, assembly GCA_903798255.1. Classification (NCBI taxonomy): domain Eukaryota; kingdom Viridiplantae; phylum Streptophyta; class Magnoliopsida; order Lamiales; family Oleaceae; genus Fraxinus; species Fraxinus quadrangulata. Next base: position 19,097 of record CAIGRB010094711.1, on the reverse strand, counting down.
AAGAGATTAGTCAAGTAAATCCATTAGTATTCTACGAAGGTAGGTTCAAAGTCAGAGGTTATCTCTCCTGATGCAATAGTTTTCTATTTGTACTCTCTTTTAGTATATGCATTATTATTTGCATTTTTAGTAATTTTTGTTCACGTGGGGAATTGTTTAGCAATTAATTTTAAATAAATTGGTTTTGACCAATTTTGGCCAATTATTTAAGTAGTATCCATTAGTCAAAGACAGTTCATTAGTCGAATGTGTTCTACTCCACAAGTAGAATAACTCAGTATATCAATTTTAGATGAATTAGGACTTAAGGTTAAAGTGAGCCGCTTGAATTTGGAAGTGTTGGGAAAATGAAAAATCACTTGCCCTACATTGGAAAAGTATAAGCAAGCGTTCACTTTATATAACTCAAATTGGATGTTTGGAATGCCTCAAAATATATCAATAGTCTTTGAAAAGGGAAGGAACTATACGTGTGTGGGTTGGACCAAAGTCCACACCTGCACGAGGCATGACATGGGTCGTGGGACATGGGTTTGGACTTGAACTAAGATATTATTTTCTTGTCGAATAAATAAATTATTATTTATTTAATTAATTAATTTTTATTTCCAAATTTGAATTATTATAAAGTGACAAGTGGAAGTAAAGGAATTGTGTTCTCACTGTTCTTTTTCTTACACACATCTCTTTCAATTGTACACAACTTCCAACTATTATGAATTGACCCTCCTATTCTTGCAAAATTCATTCGTTCCTTTCATCTTGACTTCTTTCGATTTTACCCTGCATTCTTAATAAAATATTCTGCATCACTCCCTTCTTCATAAAGAGAGTGCAAAACACATTTCTGGTTCGCCTATCCTGATGGTTTGTAGTATCATTGTATCTCAAAAGATAATTGTAGTTCAATCACGAGCATTTGTTAGGGACAAATTCATTTTAATGACAAATATTCAAACTATTGCATCAATCTACATTTATTAACCTCTTCATTTTTTATTTCTTCATTTTACTGTTCAAGTAAGTACTTTGCATATAGTTAATTTAAATAGGCATTCTGCACATCTAAATAGAATATAAGTTGCATTTAGTATCCAAAATATATTTATTTGCAGTCAATCAAAAGAAAAAAATACTCATATTCGTCTATGTGGATATAAATATACTTTATCACATGATATTGATTTTCAGAGAAATAATGATTTTTTCAGTTCTTCACTTTGATTGTTTGCCTTTGTTTTCTAGAGGTAATTAGCAGAATGCCGCCTAACGTTTGTTTGTTTTGTGGAATGCTTATTGGCTTAATACCCCCTAACGTATGAACTCATTGCCAAATACCCCCACCTTCGAAATGCAATTCACCCCTACCGTTAACTCCCGTTAATTCTGTTGTTAATTCCAAATAAAAAGGATCAAAATGACAAAATCGTCTTTTCTTCTCAACCTTTAATAAGGGCATGTTTGCCTAGAGTAAGGGTGTTATATAAAGCATGTAAAAATATTTTTTGTTAGTAACATACTTTATCTTTAGCTGCAATGGAGCCTCGCATGTGTATGTGTAGAATGGAGATTCAACAGAAGACTTCGTGGATGCAAGCCAACTTGGAAAGAAGGTTCTTGACAACGTGCTCACAACGCCTGATAATGGAAACCCAAACCCCATTTCATTTTTAGCCAATATCGTGTATCCCTAAATTTTTTTACGATTTGTGGAGATCATACATGTGCTACTAAGATGCAGGAAAGCGTACGAACAATAGGTCTTGGAATTGCAGAGATAGAACAATGATTTTGGATTTAGGTCCTGGTTTTTGGATATTTAGGTAGGTGTATTGTGATGTGGGTACTTCGTGGAAAATAGAGTTTTAGTAGTCTTGTTGATTTTTGTAATGAATGGATGTTAGTAGATGTGACATCCTGTAGAAGTTCTGTAATGAATGGTGTGCAATGAAATGCTCCAATTTTTTCTATTTTCTTTCTTCTTTTCTGGTTGGTCATGGGTATTAGGTAGTACTAATATGAAACTTGTGCAATCTAACACTAACTGCTAAATGTGTCAACCCATACAAACAAAAGAAACCGACAGTTCATAATTGACCACAATAACAAATGTTCAAATTACAAAATCAAAATCAAACGTAGTTCATAATCCTACATAATGCTAATTATAAAATACATGGCTCCCTGAGAATCATTTTTTCAATTTACAGTGTGGTTCTCGGCCCTTACACCTTCTTTTGTTGTGCCCTATAACACCACACAAGGAGTACCTAATTATCATTCCTTTCCTTGATGAACCTTCGATGTCGGTGTTTTGTTTGCCTAATTCGTTAGTCTCCTAACTTTCTTCGTGTATACCGAAAGGTGTCAATAAATTTAGTCTAGGATTTAGCAATGTATCTGGACCTTGACTGAGGATATCGTTGTTGTATACGCCCAAATGCATGTTTCCTTCTTATAAGCTTCATCAACATAATCTGTAATGGTCTAGATGCCTCATGAAATTAGTGCTGCAATAAAATGGCTGCAAGGTATACCTGTCATCTACCACAATCGACATGAACATGTCCTTACAATCAGGTCAACTGCCTGTAGAGTTTGATTTTTATTGTATTGTATTTGGAATTTCTAGTTCCTTGAGTAATTAGCATATTCAGCCTTCGAAAGTGTGGTATTTCTCTAAATGATCTTCACTAATCTGGGACCAACCTCTCCACTCCATTTTTTACATGTCTCCATCGTAGCCACAATTCATCACATAGAATACATTTAGATTTCCTCCAACATTGACAAAATGAGCTTCTCCCGTGCACCCAGATGGTGCTGTTGAATGGCTCTCACAAATTATTCAGAAAGATATCACATTTATTCCCCTTTTTGAAATAAGATTTACTCTAATGCTCACCCGACTTCAACTATAACCACCCATAGGCACCTAGATCAACATCACACATTATATTTATTTTTGTCACCCAAGCAATATTTGTCGTAGCTCTTGCTGCAACCCTAAGTATATTCTTCAAAGGCAAGCCTTTATATTGTACACTGAAGTTATTATATAGATGCCGCACACACATGCGATGCTTTACATGCTCAAACAAAGCCTCAATAGAATTTACTAGTCTTTTTTTCTTGTTAGATATGAAAATCTAACCATAACTATTAACAATACCCAAATAATCTCTCAACAACTCCAAAATTCACTTCCAGTTCTCACCGTTCTCAATCTCCATAATGGCATACATTATAGGGTACATCCCCCTATTACCATCCCTACCAACTACTGTCAACAACTGACCTCAATGCTCAGTTTTCAAAAAACAGGCATCTAACCCAATCACCCATTCATGAAACCCTCATTCAGTGCTCTTAGGCAAATGTATAATTTTTGAAACTCTCCACCTCAACACTTTAACCGCGTAGTGGTCCTAACATTTGTATGTTTCAAATGCTCGCAATAATCCCATAAAATTTTATAGTGGTCAACCACACTGCCCCTTATTATCTTCATTGCCTTATCTTTGGTTTGATAATACAACCATCTCGAAATGTTCCCCAAATTGTCCTTTTAACTTTATCCACAAACCCACAAACATATTATGGTCACCCTTTCATACAGACAAATATCTAGAGGCTAAGTAGCTCGAAGTTAGCCTCTTGTCTCTGTATACCATTCAACAAGTATGATTACCACCATTTCTTTACCACAAAACTTGCTAAACCTTTCTCTCTACTTGCATGCAACAGACATGGACATGATTTATCCTTACATACTACTTGCAACATATACCCTTGATCCCTAATGTACTTGATTTCTTGATTTTCTTGGACAGAATGCTCAGCTTTTGCTGCTTTCAAAATAGTTTGTCTCAAACAACAAACATGTTAGCACACAATTGAAAAGGTCACGGGGATATTTAACATATATTCAAGTTAGGGAGTATTCCACAACGTAATCCACTTGTGGGAGGGGAATGGTGTGATTACATAACCTACGAGAACGGTGTGGGGGCACTATAAAAAATATTGAAAAAGTCAGTGGGTTATTATGTTTACCTTCTCTGAAAAACTAATTCCTCAATGTTAGTCCTGATGTTGAATGCATCAGTTTGTTGTCTCTTCCTAGATGTTGTTCCTTTATCATTTTCACTATCTAAACTTTCTAACTCATTTGAATCCCTATAATCAGTGTCCATATTTCTAACTTCTTGCCCATCATACAAGCTATAACGAAAATCAAAATCAAGATTAATTGGTTCTTCATTAAAAATTATTTGTTCATCATCAACTTCATGGTCAGTCTCAACAAAATCTTCCATTGGTTTTTCCATTCTCTCATCATCACTATGTTCATTAGCTTGCTCTAATTGTACATTACCAATTCTAGCATCATGTGTAAATATTTCCTCAAATTGTGACCACGCCTCCTCCACATTTTCAAGTACATAATCACCAATGACATGCTCGACTGCACTGCCTTCATTCACATTAAAAACCGGGATATAATATCCTTCAGTATTAGATTCACCCCTTTCATTATGGGCACTACTCTCTGGAACATCTTGCACTGGTTCTTAATGTGGTTCATAAGGTAGTGGATATGTTTCATTAGATACTACCGCATAAATCTCAACCAATCTGTGTCATTTAATGTCCTTCATCATTTCCCTCACATTTGATTCACTACGCAACATTCTCAAAGCACTATCCAAATTACCTTTCTACATCCTCATATAAATGTCCAGAAGCCAACAATCTCTAAACACATATGCAAATGCCTCAAATCAATTCCTGTTGTAATAGTCCGGCTTCACATAGTCCAAGAACATCACCATACCGTGTTCCTACTTTACATTTTCAGCTTATCGAAGAAAACAACCCCACTGTATATAGCTGTTGTGAAGTAATCGACTGGATGAACATGAAAAAACTAATTAGTATTGGAAATAGTTTGACGCCCACAACAATCAACATGTACAAACGTAATAAACCAAAATTCGAACAAGAACACGTAAAAAATGAACCAAAAGCGTCATTTTGAAACAGTCAAAATAGAGACACTTAAAATATTCAGAAGCATCTTCAAAACCTCTTACCCTAGAAGCATACATTCTCGATTTTTTTTTTTTTTTTAAAGGAGAAAATTGTAAACATAACAAAAATCAACTGATTTCAGAAGCCCATTTCAAAATTTAAAATTTTTTAAGCATACATTCCAAATACAAATGCAACGTCTATCACTTATTGTTGCAAACAGTTTCTGTAGAATGTCTTGTTGATGGACCTTCATATGTCTGAAATAAACCGTTCCAATCGTGGATGAAGGAGAATTAGTGGACGTCGATTGTGGGTTTGCACCAGAAATCTTGCCTCTTTAACCTTTCATTTCTTGCGTAAAACTCTCATATTCCAGGCAAACAGTCGAACAGACCCTTATTAAATAGTGATTTTTCCCTTTTCAACTTTTCCATTTTAGCCTTCTTTATTGGAATTAACGGAAAAATTAACTGGAGTGGACGGTAGGGACGAATTGCACTTTAAGTTTCATATATGGGAGTTTTTCGCCATTTTGAAAAGGTAGGGAGTATTTGACAATGTTAGGTTTTTACTGTTGTCAATTATGTGGACAAAATGAATAGTTTGTAACGTATTGTAAAAGTTAAGGACCACTTTTGGAAAGGCACTTTCTAACCACTTTTGGGAAGACACTTTTTCAGTTGAATTTCAGAGGCTGCTAGATGTTGGACAGGAAGAGCACAAGACTTTGAAGCAGGTTCTTGGAATTCCACTTGGAAGAGATAATTGCACAAGATGTTGGAACAGATCTCGAAGCAGGTCTTGAAGCATATCTTGGAGTTGGCAGGAAATATATCGAAAAATCTAGTGGAATTGTCTAGATAGCATTTGACTATAACTCACTCTGTATTGTCTATATTAGAGATAACCGGCTTGGTCCTAGAGTTTTACCCAATTGGGTTTCTCCATCATCAATATTATGTTATTTGCTACATTCCTTATTACTGCGGCAATTCAACATAGGATAATTAGGCTTGTATGCTTAATTATATATAAACAATTAAAAGTGACTTGTTGCTTTTGATTGATTAATTTTGCACATAGGGTCAACACTAAAAACGGTTTAGTAACAACCATTTGATAACTTAAAAATCGTTAAGTTGGTAATTCGTGAACTGTTAAGTNAGGCTTGTATGCTTAATTATATATAAACAATTAAAAGTGATTTGTTGCTTTTGATTGATTAATTTTGCACATAGGGTCAACACTAAAAACGGTTTAGTAACAACCATTTGATAACTTAAAAATCGTTAAGTTGGTAATTCGTGAACTGTTAAGTGGTATCCAGTGCGATACCCGATTTTTAAGAAAATGAGTCCATATGTTGAAAGGTATTGCGCCAATAAGCCTTAGTCGAATACCCCTTAGCCTTTCATTTTGATGGAAAATCTCCTAAATCACTGAAACCTTGCGCAATACAACATTCTCGTACATTTTCTACAAATAGCCTTGTAAAATAATAAATTTACATTCCCTCTTTAAATAAATAAAAATAAATAATTAATAATTAATTGCAGTCATAGTCACAATTTTTCAAAATGTGCAAACAAGTTCATTTATTTATGAAACAATTAGAACTATGGCGGTAATTAATTCTTTATTTTTCCTTCTGTTTAATTAAATATGGGGGAGGGGGTAAATTCATCATTTTACAAGACTTCATGTAGAAAATGTACAAGAATGTTGTATTATGCAAGATTTGGGTTATTTAGACGAGTTTTGCACCAAAATAAAAAGTTAAGGGAGTATTCCACAAAACAGTAAACACTATGGGGTATAATGCCAATTACCCTTTTTCAAAAGCTTCTTGCCTTCTCCATCTTTTATTGTTAATTTCTGGAACAAGTTACCAATCCCTTTTCTCTTTATTTGCAACTATTGTGCAATGTTGAAGAAGCAAAATAATATTCTTAAATAGGATTTACTTATTTTTGTCGTGTAGATGATTTATTCAATCGAAAGAACAAATAAACAAAAAGAAAATGAAAAGAAGAAGATGAAGATGAAGCGAGGTATGCCAAAACAAATCTCCTTAAGACAGATTTCGCCCCCCAATTAAGTGCAAACGGGATTATGGACGTCTGTCTCCCAAGATACAACGCTCCTTCCAAAGTAGATACTGCACAATACCAACCTTGTCGGTCGAACCAAAAATTGATCTTACTCGAACGGAATAACGACGAATTTATTTGAAGGATATATGAGAACAGAATTTGGAGAGAGAGGAATTTTAGAAATCAATAATATTTTTTAATTGATTTGGTGTACCCAAAACGAATTTGGAGTTCTCTATTTATAGAGATTGAAGTGTCTCTTTGAATGGGTGTGTGACATTTCATGAACTGGTGCACCACTTGGTCTGATACGTTTTAGCCATTGGATCGCACCATTTCATGATCTGACGGTCCAGATTAAACCATCATACCTATTAACTTTATTCTGAATAGTCACTAGCCATGCAGAAGCCATGCGTACGTCCAACTGAACCAGCCGCCATGCAGGACGAAGTGACGTAACCTTTGACGTGTGTGCCACCTAGGATGCCAACTCATTGAGCCTCTCATTGCCATGTCATCGAACCATGAGTCCATTTTCGAAAACTTTAAGGCGCCTCTAAAGCGCCCAATGCGAACTTTGTGACGTGCTCGGGCTGGGACCGTGGCCGTGGTCGGGTCCGGGTCCGGGAGTGGCGCGGCGCGACTCGAGTACTCTTGTAGTGGCTAGTTTGCTAGCCTTTGGCTAGCCAAAGTTAGCTAAGGTGTATATCACTAATTACATTATAACTTATTCACACATCCCACTATATAAATAAGACTATTTTCTTGTAAATTTTCGATGTGGGATTCCTTACCATATATAAGACACTTAAAATGTGCTTACCAATTTATGGGTCTATATTGGAGACTTTTCCAATTCCCCCAAATTAATTGCAAAGGCCCACATCATTAAATATCATATTCTTATTTTATGATTTAACTCAATCCTATAATCAATTTATTCCAACACTTATCGCCATTATGCTTAATATTTATTACTTTTTGAATCTTTGACTTTTGGAGCAGCCAAAATAGTAGATATATTAAAGACTGGATAAAATGGAGGAGCACATACAGAACCAAAGTAGTTGAAGTAGCCATCCATTTACAAAATACATGACAACACCACTGATTCGAAAGAAGTCCTACATTACGCTGAGAGTTCCATTTAGTCCTTATCATTGTGGTGATGAACATTTGAAATCAATGGAGGAGCACAAAAAGAGAGCTATGATTCAGTTCTTTCTAGAATTTGAAGGATGTTTATGATCAATTGGATTCAGTACGTCAAGATGATGATGATAATGAATTCTTGAAAATGATGTTTATGGATAGTTGTTTTATGTTTGAAATACTGCGTTCAGCCAATCAAACTCTAGACTATGCTCCAAGTGATCCTATCCTCTGTGGACATGGTTTGTTTATCGAGATGACCTACCTTAAACCAGGGGCAAAAATAAGGGGGGTCCTAGGGGGTCACCCGACCTCCAAATTTTGGGATTTTTTTTTTAGTTGATAAAGTCATGTTTATTATGTATTAAAATCTAAATTTTAGTTTAAATCAAAGTTTATAATTAATTTTAATAACATATTTCATGAAATCCACAATTTTTCAATTTTTATCAAAATTTAATAAAAATCTGATTTTAATCACCACCAAACATAGGGAAAATTATAATAGATTTGAACTTTTTCTCTTTTCACTTACGCTATAGCGACTCTCTCCTCAATGCCATTTATCAAAATCTTAACCCTTTTAATGTTTTAAAATTTGTCTATAGTTTCTCTACAAATTATCACATCTACTACAAATTATCACTTCCCAATTAAATTCTCAACTAATTAGAATTTAAATTTGCATTTTCTCCTATCAAATTGTGTATATAGAATGTGTCTGAAATGATTATGTCCAATTTGACTAATATTTAACGAGTTGTGTTTATTAGATTGATTGTTAGTTTGAATAATGATTATATTTTTTCCTTTTTATTACTTAATTGATTAATTTAATTGATTGTTTGTATCAATTACAGATTAAATTCTTTAAATGTAAATATTCATTTTTTGTGATGAGCAAAATATTAATAAAAGGACTATTCGAAATCAATTTGATTAAAATGATGAGCAAAATATTAATGAATGAATATTTTTTAAACATATATCTGCGTTTTTTCGAATCAAGTATAAATCATTCAAAATTTAAAAACAAAGTATTCGATCTGTACAGAGTTTGATTGTACTCCCTAACTCAAAATGTCTACGTCTGCCACCGTTTTAAACGTGACATGCTAATACTAGCTAGTTACTATTGAAAACAAGGTCTGATTTTTGTATTGTTTTACATTTTTAGCATCAACTAATAAATATTTGTAGCATCTATAATTGATTTTCGCTTATAACTAATCATCATATTTATTTACTCGAGTTCTTTTTCTCAAACACCTACTAGTCACCCTAGTATAAGGCTTACAGATGTATTGCGAAATAGACTCTTCGGAAATTTTACCCATCATGCTACTATAATCAATGTGTGCATTTAATTACTATTGCGAAAAGTGTAGTAAACAATGTGATCTTTGTACAAATCTCGCTGTCATTGCTGTAGTTTTAGTTTTCGTGCTCACAATTTCTCGTATGGTGTACACCATCTTAGGTCACTACCGTTATTCAACCATGCACACCTGCCCATATCGTTCCAAAGAGATCTTTTAGATGCACATATTCCTCCGGAGCGACCATTGGAATGAGGGCAGAAGGGTCAAATTCTATTGGTTGATAAAACTGTCACAGAACTATAGACGTGTGCTATTTGGTTTAAAGATTTTTTATACTATCATTATTTTGTTTCGAATTTGAAATCAAATTATACTTAACTAGATGTTTTGAGATATTAGTAACTCAATCCTTTTATCTCAAATGATGCTATTTATCATTACGATAATGAAATATTAGTGATTTGACAATTTATATTGAATAATGAAATTTGTCGGTTCAATTTTCATGAAAGAAGGTAGGGGAGGGAGAGAATTATGAGGCATAATGGATTCTTAATGTTTTATCATCATCATGATAAATATTAGGAAAATTTACAAAAATAGTCAATTCCATACTTGTCAATTGAAAAGTGTCTAATTTTGATAACTGCAAAAAATGGCCAAATTTGATCCAAATTGTCTATTATACTCTTGGTGAAATGAAACTTTTTTTTTCAATGTCACGAATTTCGAGAAGAACAAGTAGCTTCCATGAGAAGGTACATTAATGCTAGTTAATACTCAATGGATTCATTTGCTTTTTATTATCTATTAGGTATTGACCAAGAATTTTAGGGAACAAAATGAAGAAGATGAAGTAGAAAAATCATTAACACTAAAAAATAATTATATACTTCCAATTCATAAGAAAAATCATATAATTTCATTTCCTTCCACAATTCTTGGTAGAAAGTAATTTTTCTTTGAAATCTTGTTTTTGTTGATAAGTTGTGTTTAATAGTTGTTATTCTTGACATTTCCTAACATTATCGACATTTTAAAAACTATTATCGACATTTGGACCCTATTTATCTTGACATTTGACACTCCATTTGTTTAGAATGAGATTTCGTTATGAACATGAGAGTTCTTTACATTTCATAATATTTTTAACATTTTAAGTGTAGTTCTCAATATTTCATAAATGTTTTATTTATCCATTTATAGGGAGATGTGATCATTTAATGCATGATTGACATGATACTTTTTAAAATTAGTAGTATAGATTATGTATCAAATTATTATTGATCAATACAATTTTTAATTATATAAATAATTTTATCTTCATTGTGGAATTTAAAATTGTTAATGAGGGCATTTTGGTCTATATTATAGTAAAATGGACATTAAAAAATTTTGGACATTTTTTGCAATTTCCTCTAAATATTATTACTCTTTCTTCTGTCTTCTGAAGAACTTTGCAGATCTTAGCCCTTGTTTGAGCCCTATTTTTTCCATCAAAATGCATTCTTCTATCGTGATTTGACTCATTTCAATCACATTTTTCCATAAAATAATATCACACGCAAACTCACAATTTTTCTTTATCTTTTAATCACACATTCTTCATCATAATACTATTACAGAATGAACTTTTTTTAAAAAAGAAAATGAGGCTCAAACAACTCCTAATTATAATTGTAGAAATAATATGGACCAGCCATAATCCTCACCCTCAATTAAAGTTGTCCAAGATAACGAGGTCTCTAAATGGTAGGCCACAGTATGATCATATGAGGATATATGATTACTACTTTGTCCCCAAGATTCAACCACTGCAAACAGGAGATTCAAGGTCAAACTAGGCATTTCGGTAAATTTCAAAAACCAAAATCTTGAGGGTGACAGCAATAACTTTATTTTGCACAATATTCCCTCCCTTTTACCAATAGCTTTTTGCTTTGTTCATCATCACTCTTGTCCTCCAAGGACACATTTGACCATGTTAAATACCCCTTCTTCCCCCACAAAATCCACCCCACCCCCTTCACATAGCTCAGAAGAGTGACAAGCAGAGAAAGAGAAGAATGTCCAAGTATGGATACATCACGGGCAATAGGGCAATACAGAAATAGGTCGAGCAATAAGTAAGTAGAATTTTCAGTTAAAACTCTTGTATTCAGGCAGCATGCTTATTAACCTTTGGTGCGTTTGAATTCTGTTTATGGTTTGTTCTTGCTTTCAGATTTCTTCAAATTGACAGCAATGAGTCCTCAGAAAATAAACCTGACTAGAAATATGTGTATCTGCACAACAGTAATTGTATAAATTCTTCATTCCATTAAGTAGGGAATACAACAAGATCTAACACACCATGAAAACTTTGTTACATAGTTCTGTGGACGTCAAAGTGCAGTAACTAGAAGCCCAACGCAACTGGTTGGTCCTCTTCCCTGTCTCCTGTGTTTCCTCTTTCTTTTTTCGATCCCTGAAGGATATAGTTGGCGAGGTGTCATTGTATAATTAACTCCGAATAACTAAAGAATTGAAGTATGGGGCCTGTACAATCGGCTTATCTAGCCAAAAAACTTTTAGGAACAACGGAAAGCCATATCCGAGTTCCATGACAAGACAAACAAAAGAATGACACACAAAAACAAAGCAAACGGGAACCAATGTAAGTATTAGGTCGAAAACTCTCTGAAGGATGCAGATCACAGCAATCAATCTTCACAAAAAAGGAAAATACCAGAATGCTCCTTAGCACCCTAGATTGCAAAGAAGATCTTCATAAGCCTATTTCAAAAAAAACTCAGGTCGAGATGGCTTCAACCCGAGGACAAAGAACTCCAAAAGATTAATCAAAAAGCTCTACGTATGTTGAAAACTCCCGATGAGTACTGAAGATTCTGAATTCTGCAAAATATTGCATGTAAGATTAATCAGTGAGACTGGTCAGAGACAATGGAGGAGGGACCTCTTGCAAGGTGGAGCTTGAGAAGGATTGGTGCTTGGACTTGGGAATGGTAACTCCATCCCAAATGTTTTCATTAAGAAGTGCTTCTCCTGAACAATGCATAAAAAATAGACGGGTCAGTCTTTCATCGCATATTCACTCTAATGACATGTTTAGTTTAGTGGATTAAAAAGAAACTAGACAGTATTAAATAAGAAATAAGAAGTTCAAAGATTGTCTATTATACAGTAGTACAATCTAATACTATGCAATAGATATTTATCAAGGAAAGATATGATGTTGAAAAACTCATTGAAACGTAATTAACTTTCGGTAGCAGCCAGTTTAAGGGTCTTATAACATTTAAATGACTAATTATACTCCTAAGTTTGTTTAATACAAGATCCATCAAAACTACACAAAAGTGATTCATTGATATGGTGATTTGTAACAGTTCATCTTTTTCTATCTTCGGTAAAAAACCTTCAGGTTAAATTACTAGCAAAAATAAAGAACCTAATCTCAGTATAAAAGAAAAATGCAAGAATGCACTAGCATCTTTGATGCATTTCAAAATGAGCATTTTCTGAAAATTGAAATCAAAAGTTTAAATTAAAAATTTGATACTAATTCGGGTAACTGGGGAATGATGTGAGTAGTAGTTAATTAAAGAAGCTGAACAATATAAAGAAATTGATAAATGGTGCAAGGGTTTCTCCTCTTTCCTGTCAGACATAGCCACTATGTGCATTTCAATTGGTTTTCGAGAGCAAAGTTGTAAGTTAAAGCTCAAACTATAAAAGCCAATGCTGATAGAGAAGGGAATCATTCATTTATGTAAATTAATTGTTCAACATCCTACTCACATAGATGTTCACAATTTTCATAAATGGATAGTGACACAGAGGGGACATGTTCATTTATTTAAATTTATTATTCAACATTGTTTACTACTCATGGCCGCCTCAGTTAGCTAGTCTGATGTACTTCTTCTATTGAATTCCCCTGCAAATTTTTCTAATGCTGACTGAAAAGTGACAACACATTAAGAGTTCTACTCAGAGTGGTTAGTATGAAAGAAAGAAACATCCACTCTTTTGCCTTTTTCTACAACATACAGGGAGATAAGTGGATTTATGGAAATCTACCACGCAGTTGTTTGGCCTTTCTGGTAAATTGTTGCAACTGTTACAGTGTGGATCTGATAGTCCAAAGTATAATTAGCAATAAAGAAAGTCGAGCTATGAACATTCTATCCACACATTTTACTTTAGATTAAATATGGAGCAAAGCAATATTAAAATTCAAAAGACATATAATCAGGGCACAAAGACTACAAAAAATACCACAGCCACCACAACAAATGGCTTGACATTCTGCATATTAGATTTTTTTTGAAAGACCGATAATCATGTGGAACCTCCTATCGGTTCCCTTGATATTATTACTGAAGCATTGTTTAAATTAAGTTGCCAATGCTAGAACTTATTACTTTGGCTCATTATGAAGTAAATAATAAAGCTTAGGTTTCTTACACTTTCTGAAAATTTCGGGCTGGGAATTGCAGCTGCCAATGACCTGAATAGTGGAGTCACTTGAAGAGGGGAACTGAATTCTGTATATTCACCCACAACTCCATTGTTAGCTTTTACTTCACCAGTTGATAACAAGTTGTTCTCTGCAGTAAAATTGGAAAAAGAAAAAATTTATGAGGCATTAGCTTAAAGTAACAATTCATGACTTTCTCAGCTAATGACCCCTTACCTTCATTTGTGCCAGCAATACATATTCTGTTTTCCTCAGCAAGACTTGGTTGATCACTCAACTGACTTGATTGTAACTCGAGCCCAGTTTCATGATGAAATGTACATCGCTCGGCTAGACATTCTTCGGGATTTTCCCCGGGAGCATGAGATAGCATACTTGATCCAGTACTATATTCTGAGCTGGCAGGGGACTCATCATATAAATCAGGTTGCCTGTACAGGTGTCAATTAGATTTTCCAGTCTAATTGAGCCTCTCACACTAATTTATTCTTCATAGTTAACTTAATTACCTCCAAGATGGCTTACTGCCTTCATTCTTAATCAAATTCTCCATCAACTCTTTGAAATCCGCTAGCTGCAAATCGGCATCAGAAATTCTATACGCCAGCAGATCACTATCTTTGTTTTGCTTCAGAAAATGCTGTAAAACCTGGAAAATATTTAAGTAGTTAACATTTTATCCTGATATAATAGTTTTCAATGTATGTTGAGTAACGACACTGTTGTGTTGCCAATGGGAATGGGAAGTTTATTTTCGAAATAAAGTATTCTGTTAATTTTATTCCTTCAGAAGTGTCGACAGAAGGCTGAACATGGAAACAGTAGTCTCTCCTACACTTCAAATTTTGTAAAGCTTCGCAACTTTGACTATTTTGCAATATAGTTTGGAGATTGTAATGAAATTTGGACGAAATCTCTGGTTATCCCATTAATCTCAAAATGAGCAATAAAGAAATTTTATTCACTATTTTGGCTTTTTCATAAGTAATCTGATAAAATGGCTGATATTGAAATAATTTGACACATGGCAAAACAACATCAGAACATTTCTTCTTACATTCCAGGCATTTTCGAGATTCTGATCTGTATTTTCTGAATTAAGTTTGATTGAAAGTAAGCTGAGTAATTCTGCTTGCTGCATCAATGCAAGCATCTTTGGATCATCCTTCTTAAGAAAGCTTCCTTGAATTTTGTCATTTCCAACTGCATAAGGATATCCAGAATGATATATATGATTTTCGAATTTAAACTTCAAATGCATTTAAAAGCTGCACCGTTGCATAACAAATAATGTCCTGATTACTCGTTCACTTCAATCTATATGGCTTTGAAGTGCTGAAGTGGAAACAATATAAAAGAGTTTGTACTCCAAAAAAATAAGACCAAACTCACGTCCATCAATTGATGCCTCGTTTACGTGGTTGACATCCAAGTGAGTTGGCAATTTACCCTCAATACTATGGAAGTTTTGTGCCAGTACTGCAAAAGGGGGTCTAAATAGATATTTTGTAACTATTTTTTCTCCTTGGTGACAATTATCAGTAGGATTTGAGATGCAGGACCTAGTGAATAAAAAAAAAAATGTTATTTTGAATTTCAATTACATTTTCTGGAAAGGTTAAAGCATGTTAAATTAATCTACCTCATCTTTTTAAGAGGTGCTGCACAATCAGATGCTTCCTCTGCATTGAACCCATTTGGAAAAATAACCCTTTTGTTGTTTAGGTTGATGTATGAAGCTTTGTTTTCTTTTGCTAAGGCTTCATGCTTTGCTCTCTTCTTACACAAA
This sequence comes from Fraxinus quadrangulata, assembly GCA_903798255.1. NCBI lineage: Eukaryota > Viridiplantae > Streptophyta > Magnoliopsida > Lamiales > Oleaceae > Fraxinus > Fraxinus quadrangulata. Next base: position 3,218 of record CAIGRB010094711.1, on the reverse strand, counting down.
GTTGTGAACCGATTCTTCACAGCATTATCAGTTCTGTACGAAACGATTAACATACGATGTATACATTATTATAAAAACTATCTCCCATAACATCCAACAAAATTCTAAGAAAAATCTCCATTTATGTAATTACCTGCCTGAAACCACCTTTGCAATCTCAGTCCATCTGTTGCCAAATATCTTTTGAGCCTGCAAACCACTCAGGGGTCAGTATCCCCAATTAATGTAGCCACTAAATTTCATAGACTTCTACAGCTAGAAAAAATTAGGTGAAGTTTCTTATTCTTGACGACTATGCCATTTTTATATAGAATGCTTAATGATAAAGCCACAAATAAAGATAATCAAATCAAAAGGAAAAATGAAAAGGAGAAGGAGAAGCAACTGATGAAACAATATCTCAAAACAAACTTGGTGCATTTTGGTAAGCATTATTGGTCACTACTAAACAATAAAATGAACAAAACTTTAGCTTATTACAATTGTAATACAATCCATGCTATCCAATTCTCCGTATCAAACATGCTACCATTGGCTGTACAAAGAAGGTTGCTAATTACTGAGATAAAACAAACATTGATCAGATTTCAATAATATACCTGACATAGGAGCAAGTCCTCCTCAGGTGACCAACCTCCTTTCTTGAAATCAGAGTTCAAATAAGTGAACCATCTACATAACAGAACTCAAATAAGAAAAAAAAGAAAAAAAAAACCAACTAAATGCAGTATCAGTAGAAAAAACAGGGGTTAGTGCCAAAATTTATAACAGTTATATCAACTGACCTTCTTCTACATTGCCTGGTTGTTTTATCCTTGAATTTGGAAGCTATGATTGCCCAGCTGCACACATATATCAAAAAACCCAAAATTCATAAACATCACAAATCCATAAAAAAATAAAATTCATTTTTTTTTTCAGCGACTATAATATTACAATAAAACATAAACAGAGGAATGAAGATTTTACTTTTCAGTGCCATGAACCCTAATCTGCTCTCTCAAAATATCATCCTCCTTCAAGAAATTAACCAAGAACGTGATAATTTAAACAGAAGAACTAGATGAAAATCATCTCTAAATAAGTGAAACGAAAAAAATACCTCTTGAGACCAAGATACAATATGTCTCTCCTTCTGCTTTGGAACTTCACCATTATTCTCATTACCATTAGTATTAGTACTGTTCATCTTCTTCTTCATACTCTGCATGATTTGTTTATTTCTCTCCTCTCTTGCATGTAAATCTTTTTTGAGTGAGTGTTATATAAAAAAAAAAAAAAAACGAGACCCTCAAAAGATCACCTATTTTGCCTCTTTTCTCTTTACAGAAACTAGAAAACGGAACAGCATCGATAAAAACTATACAGTTGGGCTTTTACCCACGCCTTGAAACAAAATTTTGCCTAGGATACCACCCTTTTTCTCCTTTCTCTGTCCTTCACTTTCTGAAGAAAAATGAAAATACGTTCTATTTCAAGATTTTTATACACAAAACTTGACAAATCTCTACCTTAATACCTGCCTCGAGATTTGAAAAAGAAGAGTATAGAGTATAGAACTTGCAATCCAAGTATATGTATATCGAATTTTTTGAAAAATAGAATCGATTGGTTCAAAATATGATGAGAGTTGCTTTCTTGCTGTCTATAAGTTTGAAACTTTCTCTCTCTAAGAAAATGAAAAAATGTGGATTTTTAAAAAATAATAATCAACGGATTGTTGCTTTTGAGCGCGGGTGTGGAGGCCTTTGCTTGAAACTAATAATAAAAAACGCTGAAATCCACGGAGATGATATTAATGATAGAAACCCCACCTCACCCTCACTATGTGTATTCTATCTCCATGTATGTTTATATGTTGGTGGATTCTTGGCGACGGTTATTGTGTGACTCAACTGTTATACAAGGGAAATTTTGGATGGAAACACAAGAGGAGAAACAAATAGAGGAAAAGAGGAAGAAAAGTGAAGCATAACAAGAGCATCGGTTGTCTAGAATCTGTCCGAAGAGTGTTAATAGAATTTCGATCACTCCATCTAGGAATCACCAGTACATTGTAACACGTTATTGGGATGCAATGTCACCATCCCAAAAATGTGCAATGTCTTTTTGTGCTCGGATGGTTAATTTAATCATAGAAACTGGATAGAATGAATATAAGAGATAGGCGAGAGGGGATTTGCCTTAATTTATAGATATGACAAGCCTTTGTTATATTTTCTTGATAAATTGACGATACTAGGAAAAATTGGTATTGGAAGAATAGTTTTGACTTTCAAAAACATAAAAAACTAAAATAAATTAAAAGCTTACTCGTCTTAAAATGTAAACTATATATCTAGCTTCTATTTATGATGTGTTTTACGAAGTATCCATTAGATTCATTATCATGTTTGAAATCTCTACTTCAGGGTAAGCGTTTAGAGTCATTATCTCAATCTACTGAACTTCATAAAAAATGAATTCAATGCAACCTCATTCGTATAATTAAATGAGTTAATTTCACTAATGGCCATTGAACTTTTTAAGGTTATTAATTTATTTTAAACTAATTATTGAACTTCAAACGACTTCTCAATTTGTCATTCATTTTTTAATTGAAAATTCTATTTATATGTTTGCCAAGTTGTAGGATTTCATTGAAAATCTTGATGGTTTAACTTTGATGTATTGGCACACAAATACGTACGATTTGACGCCAAACTCAATGAATGGTCTGGAATGAACACTTGTAAGTTTCACTCTGAAACAAATTAAAGGTGAAAGATATAATTGAATTTTTACACATAAGATTACAAAATATGGTCTAGGATTTTAGGGTGCAACCCACGTGATGTTATGAAGGTTGGAATTTGCCAGCCTGGTTCTGACCGTTCACTATTCTCTTGTGGGATATATAAATATGTGAATTCTTGTTTTTCGAAATTGAAAAATGTTCTTTATTCTTTTTTTGTTTTATTTTATTTTTTCCGTAATTTATTACATTTTTGCCAATAATTATAGTGTTCCTTAGGTAAATTATTTTATTTAAGCAAAATAGATTGATATGCATGCAATGATTTGTTCTAGACAATGGAGAAATAAGAAATTGTGGAGAGAAATGTGTATTTTTTTTTTTAATTTCCCAATGTGAGTGGATTTGAAATTTGTGGATTTGGTTCTTTATTAACATTTTATTCAAGATCTAATTAAAAAAATCTGCAGTAGAAATGAGTCAT
>CAIGRB010094702.1:5790-16691 GCA_903798255.1 Fraxinus quadrangulata | reverse complement strand
TAGTCACTTACTGGAGAGAAAAGATTGTATCTAATATAGTTGCATAAGGTATTATCTCCTTATTACTAGTAGAAGTCTAGACCGGTCAATCAAGGAAAAACTCCGGGAAAAACACAAATAACTTGATTCACTAGCCTTGGGCTTCTACTCGATTTTAGTTCAACGTGTTCGGGATCCCATTTGAGTTCTCTCAACACCTGGACCTCTGCTTGGTCTCGCATCTGAAATAGGAGAATTTCTATGAGAGACCCCTATCGTGCTAGGACTTCTTGCAGAATCAGAAGGATTTCTATTCGAATATCTATTGATTTGTGCTGGTGTATTCTGTTCGCTGCAGGTGCTATCAACTTGTTGAGCACTAAAAATACCATAACTTTTGGCTGTCGAATTGGGAACACCTGGTTGAGAAGAATCTTGATTGCGGTCCTTATTTGCAGGAGTTTCTACTCGCAAAGTTTGTTGTGCTTGAGGGGACATATTCTTATTAAATTGCACTTCCCTCCCATGGTTAGAAAACTGTGGGACGTGGTTAATTGTGTTTCTCGTACCAGGGCTCTTCGAAGGATTCTTGTTTCTTGGATCTCTGGCATATCTGTTTTCTGTCCCCGATTTTGGAACCTCTGTTGACATGGATGAAGCTTTTTGTGCTCCTGCAGAATCAACTGCTGATCCAGAGCTTGCATCTGCTGAAGAGAGTACTGTTACTTTTTCATGTCTTGAACTCTTGGCAAATCGATTTGCATCATCCGTAATGTCAAAAACTTTGTTGAAATCATCCTTTCCCTTGAAAACAGCCCATTCAGATTTATTGCTGTCAACATCTACATCTGACAATTCCTCAGGAGTGATATCATCCTCAGTTTCTGATCCAGATTTCACAGCATCTGTATTTTCTTTCAACTGCAGGTTTCGACTGGAAGGTCTGACAGTTTGTGATGAGACATCAGCTTTTTGAGCAGTGTCGCTTGTCGATTCAGTAGTTTTAGAAACTTTCTTTCCAGAGCCTTTCTTAGATGGACCAAACTTGGAATGCCTAACAACCACATAAGCCTGTTTTTTCTCAACTCTTGGTTCACTTTCCACAATGGCAACATCTTCGATCTGATATAAAGCAACAATTTGTAAGCATACAGAAAATAAAAGGATTTTCCAATGAATCAACAACAGGTCATCATATGTAACCATAAGGATTGAATTATAGTCATACCAAAGCAGAAAATCGAGATAGTAAACTTCCCAGGTCCAATTCGTCAGAAGGCTCAATGGCTGTACACTGTTTCAAAAACCAGAAGTAGAATGATGAATTAATTTCCGTCCATGATAGAATGAAGAGGCAAGGATATAGTGCATCACATTTTCCTGGCACAATTCTTAATATCAGATCTCACAATTTGTCTACAGTCATTAACAAAGGACAAAGATAACTATCTAAGTGATTCTTGAAGCAATTTTAACTCTTCAACATGATAACAAATTTAAATGCTAATAAAATGGATAGTCTCCGCTAAATGATGTCCTAAAATTGATTACAAGTTTTGATCACTTTGTCCACAAGTGTTACTATTTTTTTCTTGACATATGGACACTCATGCTAGAAAAATATCGAAAGAATTTCATATTCCTTCCAGAAACAGAACAAGGCATGTTTTCTACATCTGAATAAGGAGGAAATAAGAATACCTTGACTCGATAACCACTTTCCATTAGTCTCTTAGCTGTATCTGCTTTCATCTGCAGATCTTTTTGTTTCTGGAACAAAACAAGTTGGAGAAAAAGGTAAATGCCATATTATTTTGAACAGTCAAGTTATAGTTCAAAAGTATCTTATAACTATCACAAATTATAAGAAGATTTATTTTTCTCTTAAAGCAAGGTGACTTTCAACGTTTTCTTCTATGAGCAAAAAAAGTAAGTAATTACATGTAAAGTACACCCAATTATAAAATTCAGACACCAGTAGGCTAAAGAAGAAAAATAGACCAGTAATCAATTTATAAAGAGAGTTATTCAGATCCTGTTCCCATGAGAGAGGCATTATTTTTCAAACATTTGGAAATGCAAATGCATCCTTTCCAACTCCAAATCAACAATTAAAAACTGGCATGGTATGTAAAGGACAAATACTAAGCAAAAACTTACAATTTTAGCAGCAAACCGAACTTCTTTGCAAGCACCTTTCTTAAGTTCACACTGCAGTAATCAATAAAGTCAAACAAATTAGTTACTCAACACACGTAATGCATTCAAAACCCCACATTTTCCTCCACAAAACCAAGTTTATCTCGCTGTTAAATATTAGAAATTCATATCACTGTTGCAAATTTCATCAAACATAACAGTTAAATCATCCCTCAATGGAAAAAGGCTACTGTTAATCTTCTGTGATAGCATATTGAGTAGTCGGAGTTGGTCTCGTCTTAGTCACATATTTCAACCACTTAAGGTTGGGATTCAAGATATGACTAAAGACTGAATAAGCAAACGACATGATAATCTGGGTGCTATTTCCGACCTTTTAAAATTACAACACGTTTAATATTTCATTATCTTTAAAAGATGCTCAAAACTTGCAAATCTTTGATTATGGATGCGACACACACATATACCTTCACCCGTGCTCTGTGAATTTGTGACTGAATGTCTCCTACACAATGAACACGATATGGAAAAAGAGAAAATAACACATTTATTATTCCTAATAACTGGAGAAATTTAATGCAATTTTTTTCATTTTTAACAAGGAAAAAGGAATAGAGGTATCTGAAAACCTCATTAAGGTTTCAAGATTACACCAACAGAACTACGACCTAATGTGAAAATGACATAAGAGTTTTCTCTATCTTTTGATAACATGGAAAGCTAAGTCCTTACATATTTCTTACCAGGAAATTATTTGCAAGAAAACTACATCCAAAGCATTGAAAAAGTAACCTACCTTGCTTTTAGAACGCTCCTTTTCCTTTACTTGCTGTTGGTACTTCTCTTTGTTGTAGTCCACAATTTTGCATACAGGTGGCTTGGCATTTCTATCAACCTACAAAATGTAAATCAAGAACTTTAACAGGAAAAATAAGCAAAAGATATAATCTCTCCCTCTCCCATAGCACCAGAAAGTGAGGGAAAAAGTCACTTAGAAACTCTATGCCATCTATTAAGAGTACCAATTCTAGTTACGAGGAGTTATAAAGCCAGCAGCGTATTATAATACTTGATTAAGTGACAGTGAGGTAAAACTATGTTTTATAAACCCCAACCCCTTCAAATGTCACGTCACTTTCTCCCATGTGTCATGAGTGTCAAAAGGCAAGATCTTTCTGGAGGAATCCTTCTAGGAGAATCTTCTCGAGATAAATGGTCCGACTTAAAAAAAATATCAATTTACTAGAAAGTTCTCCATTTTTCTCTACCTGTTAGACCTGAGTGTCTTGCAACTGCAATACTCAGTTAGCATTCTCTGGAATGAATCATTAATAAGGTTTAGGATTGATTACTTACAATATAGAGCATAGTGGTTACAATGAAGTTGAAACTTTTACTGGATTAGGCTTTGGAAAAAAAAAATTGAGAGAGAGTGGGATGATATGTCAGATGTAAGAGTTTCATATGTTGATGATCACCTTTCAAAACAAGGTGAAAGAAAAATTACAGAGTAAAATGACTCTAGATAAATTAGGTCTCTGCACTGTGTCCCAATAGGCCTGAGTATTTCCAGCCTTTTACACTATTGCTTTTCTTCCTTTCTTCCTTGCATGTTTAGATACACCAACCCATGCTCTCTCTCATTCATTCTTACCTATATTATATACCACGTTCTTTTGCGAAACACACAAGTACCTAGTGATGCTCTTTGCTGTTTATTGTGTAAGATCACATCTAGGTAAAAGAAAAGAGAGTAATAACAACGAAGTATTTGAAACAGAAGAAAACATCTTAGCCTCTATTTGGGTACAGATTTATAAATTCAGTCAAAATCAAATATTAATTTCAACCACACATCCATTTTTATTACTCATTATTATTTGAAATGGGACACAATATTATTCTTCTTTATAAAACATTTATAAATTTGCCAAACGGAGGCTTATAAATTGAGCCTATGTTTGGCTCGTGTTTATCAACACTCAGGCCACTATTTATTTGCATATTTCGATGGACCCAAAAATACTTCTCACTTATCTAGCACTCATATCCATCTATTTATGATTAAACTGTTTATAAACAATTTCCAAACATGTAACAACTAATGCATTGCTTGTTGAAGTAATGTTTATCATTATTGTAACACGGTGAATTGTCGCTCATAAGCTTGCTATAATTTTATTTATTTTTTATATAGTTTACCTCAACTAAATCCAATTTGAGCCTCTTTGCATGTTTCAGTGCTTCATGTGTCGACACTACATTGTGACCTGTAAATACACAAATGAAAGAATCAGAGTTGTTCAATTCCAATACCTACATGATATATTAGTGGTCTAAATAGTTCATTATGTTTGTTCAAGTACACCAGGCATAATTAAAACCTGGCCTTTTAAGAATAAGAACCATCCTAAAAGAAAAGGCGTTTGTATACGCAATGGATTGCAACATATAAGACTAATTTTAACTAAGAAACTATTACAAACTGAATTTGAGAACTTTCAAAACTACTTACTCCATTGGACTTTTGGAATTAATAATCACAGAAAAAACTAACAAATTTATTTGGAATTATTTCCAATGGCAAAACGTCAAGCCACCAAATGCAGCCTTGCAGTTTACTTTGGCAATCAAAAAAGGTATTTTTGGAGTTTACTTCATTGACTAAAAGCAAAGGCAGACATCCTTAAGTTTTTTAATCCTAAATACTCTTTCCATAGGACCAATATCACGAAAAACTTAGTCCGATATTCAGAAAGCTGGGATTTTTATAATATATAACACCTAATTTCTTTTATGTTATAAATATCACAAAGATTCCAATATCTTTTAAGCCACACCTTCATCAGTAACAAGCCTAATGAACTGGGCCGTGATTTGCGCATTCAATCTAGGCCCGCTGGTGTCCTTCTCTTCCTTCTTCTCTTTAGCCTGAAACACGTAGCATTAAAAAAAATGCAATTTTATTCTCCACGAGAATTATTACAAAATTATTTTGATGAATACATAGATATTAACGTACACAACTTCAAATTACACAGACACTGCATATCTTTACCTGAACGGGAGCTGCAAAAAATCTGACATTGTTGGCAAACGGCAATTGAATATTATTTAAGATCGAATTCGAGTTGTTAGCAATCGGAATGCCGGTACGTGAAGTAAGATTATCAACAGCAATTGGACCATGAATTTGAAAATAGGATCTCTTGAATTGGGTAGAAAGAAATATAGGTTGCATTCGCCTCAGTCTACTCCAAAATGCCATATTTACAATAATTTAATTCCCGTTCTGCATCAAACAAATAGAAAAATAAATGAGCGAGCTGAGGAAAACCACTAATCAAAGAAAATATAGGGAAACTAAAGAACGGGGAGTGTGATTTAACCGGTGAGCCTCACCCTTCAATATGCATATTTAACACAATACATTTAACTTGAAAACAAAAAACCAAAAAAACAACAAAAAGTACCAAAAATGTCCGATAGTAATACCTCTAAGTTGAGTATTTTCACACAGAGATCTTAAGTCAACAGAATCAATAAAACCAAAATTTTCATAACAAACTCAAGCGAAACAAACATTTTTCGAGGCATCAATAAATCATGAGAGGGACATATTGCCAATCACAAAATATTTGTTTCACTTTTAATTCATGACATGCATAATTAGAGAATTCGACAAACTAAGCAACACGAGGGAGTATTATCAAACCTTGGAGCAGGTGAATTCTTAATTAAAACAATCAAATCATTTCTCTGATTTACTCATTTATGCCGTTTGATCTTCTTCTCATCACTCGTCATTGTCAACTTCGCTTTCCTTCCTTTTCTAATTCCCCTTGTATTGTTCCCTCTCTGTTTACCTTAGTAGTCAGCAAACAGCAGCTTTTCTCTTTAAGCATCTAACTCTATCCCTATAGGAGTAGAATACAGTTCAACATACCCCTACCCACCCACTCTCCAATTTCTTAACAATTTTCTTTCTTCAACAAGAAGCAGATCCCCAACTTATATGCATCATCTTTATTATTATCAGAACACGAGTGTGTGTATATATTTTCCAAAATATATCTAACATTATATGACATCCCCTATACAAATTAAAAATGAACAATTGAAGTTCGTGTAGCAATAATAATAAACTCTAAAAATTTGAAACTTCCAACAAAAACAACCGAATTCAATTTACCAATAGGCAATAGCACAAATCAACTCAAACACCATATATACCTACAAACAGCTTCTAATAAAATGCAAATCCTAAAAGGGAAAAAACATAACAGCCTCGATTAATATTCAATATTGCGGAAAGACAAGTAAAGGAGTGAGAGAAGAATTAAAACAAAAAAAGAGAAACGAGAATAAAAGAATACTTGGTAAACTAGAGGCGGAATGGCGAATGATGTTCTCAAGCGATGGCAATGTTCTCAGGCTGCTCTGTCGTCGGTTCTCACACTTCTCCGGCGACACAACAGGCGAAGTGGTGGAGAGAGGACTGGGGAAGTGGGGATCAGATCGACGGGTTTGGGATGGGTGGGACTTGGAAAAGAAGGGCAACTTACAGGAGAAAAAAAAAGATATGAAAAGTATTTTAAAGTTAAGCATCACTATTTTTTATAATAAAAAATAACATATAATATCATTTTTATTAAAAAGCAGCGTTTGACAACTAAAAAAGTGAAAAAAAATTCGAGTAAGTGACTGAAAATAAAAAAAAAAAGTAAAATTAAAGTGTAAAATTAATTGATAAGCGATTTCAAGGATTTAAAGTATTAGTGCGGAAGGGAGTGCGAAAACAACGAGAGACGAGGAATTGGGACAGTGGGAGGTGATCTTGGAAGAGAAGGTTTTGAAATAAAATATTTTTTCTTTTTATGCCTAAACGTTAATACCGTAATTAATACGTGAGAAAGAAAGGCTATTTGGGCCCATGAATTTCTCGCTCAATAAGGATTGTCACGAGGACCGACAATTATGGCCCAACAATAACTTTCCCAAACGCCCCATGTGCAAAGAGAAAGGCTATTTGTACCGGAGGGTTGACAACTCCTCTACCGGCCCCCTCACAATAGGGGGCCCACTATTTCATGTGCAAAATACAGGGGAATATGCAAGTCGCATCAGCGAACAAAATCAGGCTAAAGATTGGCTTGATTGCAAACGTGGAATTTGGGTGAAAAGAAAATGAATTACAGGGAATTGAATTGTTTAAAATTTATTTTACTGAGAATTGTAATTAACTGTGTTTGATTGGTATAATTTTTCACCTGAAAAATGTTTAAAGTTTGGTGGTGGAAGTAGGAATTTGTTTTCCAATTTCTATGGAAAATTTGGGTGAGTCAAACAGGCCCTTAGATCTGTTAGCTAATCAATCCATCAGCATGATGTCCGTAAATAGACTAACACACCCAGTTTGGTTAAGTCAAAAATTTTGATTAAAATTAAAATCAAAATTAATAATTAATTTTAATCACATATGATCTACAATTTTTAACCACATATTTTATCAATTTTTATTAAAATTTACTAAAAAATTAATTTGTATCTAAACAAAAAAAGAATTAATAGAAATATAGTTGGCCGAATGATGTTAAGGACCAAAAAAACTTGCAACAATTCTCGTATCAATGTTGCTTGGCATAAGAGTCTGAATTTATTAATGGTATTAATGGTGAAATGATAGTGAGTTAAATTGCGGTGGTATTCTAGACGTGAATTGTGTTTCGGCTGCTCCGATCAGCAGTTGCTAACTGCAAAATGAGGTCAGAACTTTCTTCCCCATTGTACCTCCGGTGTAAGAATCGGTAATCGATTTTTAGGAGTGAGAAGATAATATAATTGCTTTATTTCCTGTATATCTGCATAAGCAAGAAAATTCCTCTTTCAATTGATCTTTTCAAGTGCGTTTTCGAAATGCACGAGTTAGCCTCGTGCAATGCTTTTGTTTATTTAATTGCTCGAGTCTCGTTTCGCTTCCCTAAGTTTAGGAATTCCAATAGCAGGTGGAAGTCTCCATTTTTCTTTGCTCTCCCTGCTGAGTGCCAATTTCTTTTTAACACCCACTGAAGGCATCCCATAACCCTCCTTTTCAATAGTGAGGCGGGGTCACCCCCTTCTGAAAACACAAATCCAAAAATTGACCAAAATTTCACCTTTTGCGCTTGACCTAGGGTCGGTTTTCACAATGAGGAACATGTCGCTAGCCGGGATTGGTCGTCCTATTAGTATGTTTTTTATACTCTACTTGTATATTGTCATTTTTATATTTGTACATATCGTTACATGCCGACCGATGTTGATTGCTGGCTTGGTGATTTTGTGCTTTGACCATTTTTTATTTTGAAGGCTTGCCACCGGCCCTTAGCGATTTTGACCTAGTCAAGTTTTTGACTTTTTCACTCACCGCTACGCATCGAGTTATTTTGAATTATTGAGATCAGGGTTTGGTGATTTTGTGACTTAACCGTTTTTTATTTTGAAAACTCACTATCAGCCCTTGGCAACTTTGAGCTAGTCAAGTTTTCGACTTTTTTTTGCTCACCACTATGCGTCGAGCTATGTTGATCACCAGTCTTGGTGATTTTGAGCCTTAACCATTTTTAATTTTAAAAGCTCACTACCAGCCCCTAACGATTTTGAGCTAATCAAGTTTTTGACTTTTTTGTTCACCGCTATGCGTCGAGCGATGTTTATCATCGGACTTGGTGATTTTGAGCTATAACCATTTTTTGTTTTGAAAGCTCACCACCAGCCCCTAACGATTTTGAGTTAGTCAAGTTTTTGACTTTTATGCTCACCGCTATGCGTCGAGCGATGTTGATCATCGAAATTGGTGATTTTGAGGTTTAATCATTTTTGGTTTTGAAAGCTTGCCACCAGCCCCTAGCGATTTTGTGCTAATCAAGTTTTTGACTTTTTTCCTCACCGCTATGCGTCGAGCTACGTTGATAACTGAGTTTGGTGATTTTGAGCCTTAACCATTTTTGATTTTGAAAACTCACCACCAGCCCCTAGCGATTTTGAGCTAGTCAACTGTTTGACTTTTTTGCTCATTGCTATGCGTCAAGCTACGTTGATCACCGAGCTTGTTGAGTTTTGACCCTTAACTATTTTTTGTTTTGAAAACTCACCACCAGCCCATAACGGTTTTGACCTAGTCAAGTTTTTGATTTTTTTGCTTACCGTTATGCGTCGAGCGATGTTGATCACCGGGTTTGGTGATTTTGAGCCTTAACCATTTTTTATTTTAAAAGCTCACCACCAGCCCCTAGTGATTTTGAGCTAGTCAAGTTTTTGACCTTTTTTCTCACCGCTATGCATCGAGCGATGTTGATCATCGGGTTTGGTGATTTTGAGTTTTAACCATTTTAGGTTTTGAAAACTCACCACAAGCCCTTAGCAATTTTGAGTTAGCCAACTTTTAGGCTTTTTTGATCATCGTTATGTGTCAAGCTGTCTTGGATCGTCAAGGTTGGGGTTAGGTGATTTTGTGTAACACCCCGAAATTTTTTTAAAAAATTGTTCTATATATTATACTTTTGAAAGTTGAGGGATTATAATGAAGTAGGTTTTAAATTCTTATGTTTTCGGCTAAATATTTAAATATTGTTAAAGATACGAAAAGTATATAAATATGGGCCTCGTTGAAAAACTCATTTTTAATCACGAAAATAGACTCGAAAAAAAAGTTAATTCAGATAAGTAGATCTCAAGATATTGAAATTTAAAGAAAATTATAATTTATTTATGTTATATGAAATTGAAATTTCATGAGAAATAGTCGCGTATAAAATGGAAGTGGGATGAATATTTTATTATAATTATTTTTTAAAATCAAAAGTGGTCATTATCACATATTAGGATTGAAATCTTTTGGTTGTTGTGATAGGACACGTGTCATCTTGTGATTTATTTATACAAATTCAATTTTTATCAAACTAGATAAACACGATTTTTATCACAATTATACTATAACTCAACTATTGTATTTTTTTCCCTATAAATAGCGTGTCAATATCCTACAATTTCACCACACAAAATTTTAAACAGCAATTTTCATAGAGAAAGTAGCTGTAAATTCTAAGTCCATTTTTTACTCAAAACTCGTTTGATCTTTCAAGGTAAGATACTTTCTGTGCAAGTTGTTTGTTTCCTTATGCTTTATGTTCAGTAATTTATGCATGAATTGTCAATGGGCCTTCGGGTTCTTTAGAAAGAAATAAGAGATCATTCGGACATCTAAGATGACCTAGATGGGTATTTCACTTGGTCACCGAGATACTCAATAAGAGAAGAGTTATATGAAGTGTTATTTTATTACATATAATTGTGTATGAAAATTACACGTATCTTACTGAGTGTTTTGCTCTCCGCTATGTGTGGAACTGTCTTGGATCGTCGAGGTCGGGGTTAGGTGATTTTGAGCCTTAACCATTTCAGGTTTTGAAAGCACACCACGAGCTCTTAGGGATTTTGAGCTAGCCAATGTTTATGCTCACCGCTATGTGTCTTCACTTCAATTAGTTATAAACCAATATCTCATAGCAAAATTTACGTTGCCAAGATTTGGGGACTCACGGCTCACCGGGACGTCCCAGCTAGGTTGGCAATTCTGTAGCGTCCTCATCATCTGCCGCCACTTAGGCTTTTCATTTAAACAAATTTCAATCAGGCGTGCCTATTGCAGGCATTACATCATGAAAATCCTAGCTACAATATTTACATGCGGTCATTACATCAGAAATGAAGAAATAAAAATT
>CAIGRB010094697.1:83444-94530 GCA_903798255.1 Fraxinus quadrangulata | reverse complement strand
TTGTAATGAAAAATTAAACAAAAAATAGAAAAGCAAAGAATTGAACCTCTAGTGCACAAAATGGCCCCTTCACCATATGAGCTACCATTCTTTTTGTTGAACATTAGTAAAATTATTAATTAATATTTAGTCGTTATTTACCGTGTTTAAAAATCAACAGAGATGATGTTGTTAAAGGGAATCAAACCCAAGTATCTCACATGAAAATGCGTCATCTCTCGTAAATGATCTACACAACATTTCAATAAAGGACAATAACATATATATATATATATAACACAGGCGGCCGCGCCAGCTCGCCGGGTGCTGGATCTGTCCCTGAACTTGGGCCATAATAATTGGTATACAAAAATGACATAAGTAGTACTAAATGATTGAATTCTTTACGTTCATTTTGCTTTTGTGATTAAACCATTAATCAAGTAAATTAAATTTAGGTTAAATCTAAAATATTGTGGGTTTTACTTTGTTTGGAAATTATTCAACCGCTGTGAAGGGTTCTGAAGTGCTGTGGCAGTATAAAAAACAATTACTTTTGATAAAGAATGGATTTTTAGGTTTAGAGTGATAATGGAGAAATGGATTTTGGAGGAAAAAGTGAAGATAAAAATATATAAGTGATTTTTATAAAATTTTAGAGATTTTAGGAACTTTCCATGAATATTTAGTTTGGAACGCAAAGAAAATGCTGTGTAAAAAGGATTTCTAGACCTAATAGTGATAATTGGAAGATGAGTTTGGGAGGATATTCAACAATCTGATATTCAAGGTTTTTTCCCGGGAAATCTTTTAGTGAATGTGAACCAATGTTCTGTGCTTTGGATATATAGGAATGTGAATGAAAACATTTCCATGTATATATTATTTGTGTACAATGCTTTGACAAAAAAATATATTTTAATCTTTCTTAAACTAATTTTAGTCCTTTTTTACATTCAAATTTCAGCTGGCGTTTGCTCTTGAGTCAAATACCAATATACCATGACTTCTTTATGTGCGTCTGGAGCTCAAAAAAAGAAGATGAGAGAAAGAGTAAAGGTATATTAATTCAAAGCCAGGCTGAAGATATGAATAAGTACTTTAATGGCAAGAAAAGAAAAGAGAAGTGATCGTCTAGAACATTTTGCACATTATTAATTGATTGTAATATAAATAGTTTGAATATTTCAATTTATTTTTGTTTTAATGTTGATTTTAAGTTAATAAATTTTGTTCTGTAAAACTCTTATAAATGAAAAAAATTAATTACTTACTACGATTTAGGAGCCCAAATTTTAAAATTCGCATCATGCCCTGCAAAACTCAAGTACCGCCTTGGGTATGTTGATTTGTATGTGGCTTTGAGATAATGTTTTGTTTTCAAAATTTGTTGGTTTTTTCAAATTGTTTACCACAAATTCCCATGGAAAATGACACGCAAAGTCACTTTTCAATTACTAGTAGTAAGTACGTGAGTTGCATGTCTTATGCATCAAATGAATGATATGCATATTGTTTTTGAAGTACGAATGTTGTTTTTGAAAGTAGTTGAGGTAATTTATAGGGTTAATATCCTAAATAGTCACTAAAAGTAGTTGAGGTAATTTATAGGGTTAATATCCTAAATAGTCACTTTAAAAATACCCTAAGTAGTCCTTGAACTTTGCAAAACATTCTTAAGGAGTCACTAAATTTCAAAACTTTCCTAAATAATCACTGAACTTTGCCAAAACTTACCTAAATAATCACTCAACTTTGCAAAAATTTCCTCAAAAGGTCACTGAACCATTGATATATAGGGTCTCAATTTACAAAGTTTGGTGACCTTTTAGGAAGTTTTGGCAAAGTTCAGTGACTATTAAGGGAAGTTTTGAAGTTCAGTGACTTTCGAGAAACTTTTTACAAAGTTCAGTGACTACTTAAGGTATTTTTGAAGTTCGGTGACCTCTTAGGAACTTTTGACGAAGTTCGATGACTATTTAGGGTATTAACTCTAATTTATATTGTTAAAGGAAAAATTAAAATTATTAAAAAGATTATATATGACTAATTTTTTTTTTTTTTTTGCTAAAATTATGTATATAATGTGAAAAATGTTGCATAAACTAAAATACAATGTTTTGATTATAATAACACTTCTTTGTAAAAACTTAATACCAAAAGTTAGTTCTAAGTGATACTGTGAGAGAACAATTCCCTTTATTTATTTTATGAAAACAATTTTTTGGGAAGAAATGACACTGAAAGTGTGAGAGAAGACAGTGGGGTGGGGAAGTAAGTATGGGAAATGAAAATGAAGAGGTAATATGTAATAGTAATTTTGATGGGATACGTTGCATTCAAGTATGCCTTTTCAATTAATGATCATATTTAAAAATTATAAAAATAAATTATGAAACTACTTGTCAGATTGCAAATAAACAAAAGTAGAGTTTGAAATTGCATGTCATTCTTGTAAAAACAAAATACAAAAAATCAATTAAAAAAATATACTTCAAAGCTTAGATCAACTCATAAATGCGAAAGAAAAAAATGATAAACTATGAACACAACATAAACGATAAAATTTGGATAGAATTAATTTTTTAAAAAATTCATAAAACAATATACATTAAGATTATGTGTAGTATTTATAACCTTATTATATTTAGTAGTCTTCAATGATATTGATTTTTGATAGCCGATCATTTTGGAAACAACGAAAAATTTGAGTTTTTATGAAATATTGAACTAAAACTACACTTTTCCTATCAGGTTGCACTAAAGCTATAAATTTGTAATGTATTTATAAAATTATTTATTTGGTTTTGATTACTCATTAGGTTTGCTATAAATGAAAGAAGTGTATGAAAAATAAAATTTTGACGTTCGATAATTTTAAGGGTCTAATCTTCAAAGATTTGTTGCATCTTGGTGTAATGCACTAATAAAAAGAGAAATTCGGAAAAATCAAATTTACTATTGGTTCTTAAGGTAGTGTTGAGAATCGAAATAAAACCAATCGGTTCTCGATCCATAGTCTCAAAATTTACCCCGTTCAGTAGATGAACCAAAATTGAATCAATCAATTCTATATGGTTTTGGTTTGGTTCCACTTATTCCGAGAATAAATGCGCACCCCTAAGTATGAAATATGAAGCATGAGTTGCATATTCTTAAACACATTCTCAATTGCATTCTTTATGCTTTGATGTCCATTTGAGACTATACACAATATTTCTTACTTACCATATGACTCTTTTAACATAATTAAGAACCACTCCAATGAAGCATTATTTTCTGAGTCACTAACTTCAAATGCTAATACGACAATATTGTTATTGGCATCTTGCTTGCATGTTAGAAATAATGTCCAACCATAATAGAAATTTAAGTATTTACCATGTATTACTATTATCGTAATTCTCTTATCCTTGAATGAATCATGATTGGTGTACAATGTTGGATGACAATTTTATTGACAACATGCATTGGATAGTTTGAACAATAAAATATTTTTTCAATAAACAATTTTTTGCCAACTCATACATTGTCAACAATGTTGTCATCTAACATTGTATAAATAGCTTAATCCTCCTTGAATAGTTGTTCCTAATGCCTCGAAGAGGTATTTGTATTTGTTGTTCTCAACTTATCAATTCTTCTAATTGATTCAAGATTTGTTTGTTCTATCATGTTCATATAGTCTGGTAGCTTTTCATATGATTCTACTAGATTTCCTATCACCAATTCCAATTATATCTCTTTTGATTTCCAAGATTTTTTTATAACTCGTTGATACCCTGTACGTATTCATCATGTCATTTATTATGTTATGTGAGTATATATTGTATCGTGGAGATATATGTATTTGATGCATTCTCCTATTATTGAGCTTGTTATTTGACAGAGATCTCCCAATATGACATTAATTTACACTTGAACTCTCGTTCCTCTAAATTTTGAAGCCCAAAAAGTCCATCTGCAGTTATCATCAATTCATTTTTGTACATATTCCTTTTTGTCCTCTCTACTCATTTTGAATTGGAAATTTTTATATATTGCATATAGCCAAATAATTTCCTTCGACAATTCTTTGTTCTTGAAGTCCTTAGCAATTGCATCCATACTAAAAACTGAAACTGTTTCGCTTCCTGATTTTTTTATTAATTTCTTCAAGTTCTGTTATGCAACTATAAACATCATTGGCAAAGTCTTCGATTGTTGGTGGCCTTGGAACTAATGTTGTCCCTGAATTATGAGTTTCACAAAGCTCTGACTGCATCATATAATTTCCTTTTAAATTAGCGACTCTGGAAGTTGCATATTTTCAAAAGTTTAGTACGTGACATTTTGTTTTCAGTTTGACATCTATGCATAATGACAGGCTTGCAAGATGTGCGTTTGACATCTATGCATAATGACAGGCTTGCAAGATGTGCGTCCTTTTTATTGAACTATAAATAGAAGCTAGAGAAATATTGTCGAAAATCCTCATCACAAGCAAGTTTTATTAACCTCAGCCTCCATTTGGGAAGAATTTATACATGGTTTCATTTATAAATAGATATAAATGAGTAGTGTAGTATTTGTGATCCTTTAAAATATGTTGTTAAAAATGAAGTTTGACCATGTACACATGATTTATAAATTTTGTCCAATGCAGGCTTATATTGTATAATTAAGACTCGCTTACTATGTTTAGTTTTATTTGTAACCCTAAAGTTCATTACATGTGCATTTTATTGGGACGTCGATTCTGATCATTTTAAAAGCCATTATTTGTTATCTTTTTTCCCATTTGTTACCATCCTTTTATGAAGATATTGCTTTATCCATATCTATAAAAAATATAGATATGTATTTATTATAATTAAAATGACACAACCATATTACAACACCGTGGAACTTTTAATTAATTAAGTGACAAGTTGTATAACTATCGAATGCGCATCCTCAATTCTTAACTAATAAAAAAAAGTAGGAGCAAGATCTACGAGAGTGAAATGAAGCAACGATTTTACCAGTAATATCATGAGAATTTCGATTTATTAGTTCTTTAGGCAGGTACTGACTGCAGCCAAGATTGAAAAAAGTCCTAGGAATGAAGACGAAGACCGAGGAACAAGAGTTCGCGAAAATAGGTTTGGGTTTTTCACAATTTTTCGACTGTTTTTCTGCTTCGTGCCTGCCACTTTTCTAAATGGTTTTTGGTCAGTTTTTCAAGCCAAATCCACCACATTGATGCTTTGATACCAATAGTCGTGGAAGCTTGTTCCAAGGATCGTCAAAACGATATTTTCCGAGCTTAGTTTCACGTCATCTTTCTCTATCAAATAATCAATCCAAACAGTTCCAACCCACAACCAATATATTCACTTCGATTGCTCCTCAATCTCACCCATAAAAGATACGATAATTGGTGTTGATTTGCAGCCACAAAGACAAGAAGAAAAAAGCGATAGAAGAAGATACAAAGAGGAAGAGAATAGGAAAGGGGCAGCCACCGATTTAAGCACAAAGCAGGCAACCGATTTCCTCTATTTTCATCAGTCATGATTTCTTCAATTTTCACACAAATCACACACTTAACGGCTAGAGCAAAAACACCATATATATAGTCTAGGCTAGGCTTTAGTTGGACCAATAAAAGAGATTAAATGGGCCAAGATTCAAAGACATCGAGGAGGTAATGTAAATGGGTCATGAACAACATTAATTATTTAAGTTGCTTTCAACAACTTGTTTTCAAGTTGAGCCTTTAGACTTGATTGTTGTTAACAATTTAATCCAACATTTACATCATAGCTCGAGATTCATTGGGTATCAAAACCCAACAGTGTTAATTAACCAATTCCTCCCTTAATGCACAAAATCCCCAAGTCACTGCAAATACATAATTACAATTGTCCTCAACAAAATGGACAATATTGAAGACCTAAAAATTATCATTCCATATTTCAATCTTCTCAATATCTTTGAACTTCTTCGACCCAGCATTCCGACGTAGCCATTTCTCTACTGCTTCTTTAGGTATAAATTGATTAAGTTTCTTTCTTGAAATCTAGAATCATATCAATGCTATGAGGACCAATTAACCACTCTACTCTCTACTATCATAAAGCAAGTTCAAAATTTCTTGGTAATTGGATTGCATAGCCTAAGACGGTTGAGCAAGGAAAAAAAGTTTAAATCTCATCTATTCTACTCTCTTGTCATCTCGTAAATATTCAATATTTTCCAAAAATTTGGCATCGTTAAATTAGAAATAGAATTGATAGAATTGATCTCCAATTGCTAAATACAGGAGGGAGACCAGTCTCCATTGAATTGTCCTTGTACCTATTTGCTAATTTATTGTTTAGTCAGAGTTTGTGTAACTGAAAAACCAAATAATAAAATCTGCAATAGTCTTAGATCTTTCCTTGATGACCAGCAACCAAAAGTTCTTACACACTCAAATGTAACATAATATTTCTACATTTTGATACGCTCAAATGTAACGTAATGTTTCTTCATTTGAGATACGAGTGTGGTTTGTACATGACCAAGTACGCATAGTTCATCATCAATGATATGATACATCAAAAGCTAGAATTTTTTTTTTCCACGAGTAATGTCAAGAGAGACCTCGCTTGTCAACTATGCAAGTATGAAAATGAGAAGATCTGCGGGAATATGAAATGGATGTTGATCTTGTCCCAAGGAATGTAACGGAAGATAGGAAAGTCAAGAATGCAGACGATAAGTAAAAAGAAAAAAAATAGAAGCCCACCATTCACTGATGCATATTCCATGATTTTGTGGTGTCTGTTTAGTTTTGATATAACAGTAGGTAAACTCGAGCTCTTACGTCATTGTGTTTAGTTTGATAATGTTTGGAAAAAATTGAGTGTATTTAATTTACTTTATTTTGTGTTCAATATTTATGTTTTATTTTGAAATCATAGTATTATGAACATATATGTCTTGGAATATTAACTACCTATTTTCATTAGCAATTGGTTGTACATCTACTTCATTTCGATCACAGCTTAGTAGTGCAAGTTCATAATTATCCCATTTTGTTTTCATATTTTCTTGGTTTATAATTGCAAGATTTCATTTTTTAAACAATTACATTGCAATTGTATGTTTAGTGACATATCTACATACAACATTTCAATTGATTGTTCTAAGACAGTTAGAAAAAAAAAAAAAAAAACATTATTTCATTCCATACAGGAGGGAGACCAGTCTCCATTCAACCGTCCTTGTGCCTATTTGCTAATTTATTGTTTAGTCAGAGTTCGTGTAACTGAAAAACCAAATAATAAAATCTGCAATAGTCTTAGATCTTTCCTTGATGACCAGCAACCAAAAGTTCTTATACACTCAAATGTAACATAATATTTCTACATTTTGATACGCTCAAATGTAACGTAATGTTTCTTCATTTGAGATACGAGTGTGGTTTGTATATGACCAAGTATGCATAGTTCATCATCAATGATATGATACATCAAAAGCTAGAAATTTTTTTTTTTCACGAGTAATGTCAAGAGAGACCTAGCTTGTCAACTATGCAAGTATGAAAATGAGAAGATCTGCGGGAATATGAAATGGATGTTGATCTTGTCCCAAGGAATGTAACGAAAGATAGGAAAATCAAGAATGCAGACGATAAGTAAAAAGAAAAAAAAAATAGAAGCCCACCATTCACTGATGCATATTCCATGATTTTGTGATGTCTGTTTAGTTTTGATATAACAGTAGGTAAACTCGAGCTCTTACGTCATTGTGTTTAGTTTGATAATGTTTGGAAAAAATTGAGTGTATTTAATTTAGTTTATTTTGTGTTCAATATTTATGTTTTATTTTGAAATCATAGTATTATGAACATATATGTCTTGGAATATTAACTACCTATTTTCATTAGCAATTGGTTGTACATCTACTTCATTTCGATCACTGCTTAGTAGTGCAAGTTCATAATTATCCCATTTTGTTTTCGTATTTTCTTGGTTTATGATTGCAAGATTTCATTTTTTTAAGAATTTCATTTTAATTGTATGTTTAGTGACATATCTACATACAACATTTCAATTGCTTGTTCTAAGACAGTTAGAAAAAAAAAAACATTATTTCATTACAATTTTTCCAGTCTTTCGATATCAGATTATCAATCCTCTTCATACAAGTGGCATCAAAAGATTTATTACATTTTGTACATTGTAAATTCCATAAAATATGTTACATGTTGCACATATAACATGAGAAAGATTTATAACATTTGAATGATGCCTTGTGATGTCTCCAAACGATACATTATGAAAACGGGAGAAATCACATGAGTACCAAATTTCATTCAATTGTAATTCATTAAAAGAAAATGAATACAGCCACAAAATTCCACAGCATCTTATCCCATAATTTAAAGAATAATGCTATTCATCCCCACTGGAGTTGAGTCCCATTTTATGTGGCAGTTACATGGCATTAAATAATAGATTCAATTAAATAAGTCATGTAACTTTGTATTTAGTTGTATTTAAATGAATCTATCATTTAATGACAAGTAATTGCCACATAGACTGGGGTTCAACCCCAGTGAGGATGAATATCATTACTCTAATTTAAAAGGTTATGTGAAAACCTCAATGTAGAATTAATATAGATATACAACGTGGATGAGATGTTGCACATATAACATGACAAATAATTATAGCCTATGAAAGATGCATCATGGTGTCTCCATACGACATACTATGAAAACTTGAGAAATTGCGTTAATACCTAATCACATTAATTTGTAATACATTAATAGTAATGGATTCACTCACATAATTACACAGCAAGGCATCCCATAACTTAACATGTTAAGTGAAAACCTTAATTCAGAATCAATAGTGATATTGTTACTCCTCACCTCCGTGGCTCAGAGAGACTGTGCCACATAGTCAGAAAAGTCAATAAGAAAGTCAAACAAAAGCCCATGAAGCCAAAACAAGAATAAAGCTTAGAAGGTCGAAGTCCTTATACTGCCGGCCGATGTCCTTACACTGCCAGGCCGAAATCCTTACACTACAAGGATGAAGTTCGGGTTGAGGTATTACCTCAAAGACGAAACTTCCTAAGAAAACAAAGAAAGGAGCCGAGGCCCTCCACTTAGAGGACTACTTCAAAGGTTCCTTCGAGACTCTCAACTCTTCCAAAACTCGCAAAATTGATGTTATTCCTCGTAAAAGATTCGAAGATATCTCTGAAATGATTGATGTAATACTTGTAATAAAATTTGACAGTATGTCAGCCTACTGTATAGAGCGGTTATCAATGTATTAATTGTATGAATAGACATTAATGTGACGTCCCAATTAGGGAGATGAGGCCATGTGGTTTTGATCCAACGACTACCATGTTGGCCAATATAGTATAAATAGATTCTCCTTGTAACTTAAGAGGGGGTTGAAATTATGAATGAGGAGAGACACAATGACCAATATTCGAAACATGCACTTGAACTTTGAGAAGAAATATATGGACAATTGTGATTATTTTCTATCTTTTGGATGTGTTTATGAGTTGCAAATCTCAATATACAACGTAGCAATTTCAACACATACACACACATACACACACACACACACACACACACACACAAGTATCACATGTTCTTAAGTTCCTCAATCTCACTTAGCACTAATATGGCCTTGCGGTTATCCTATTCAACGAACTTTTAAGAGAGAAACTCCAACTCTGTATCGAGGCGGCACCACCTTGAAGTTCATCTAAATGAAATTCTTCCAGTATCTTTGTTACTTTTAGAGATGCTTGTACTTTAGTACTGAATTTCATTAAGAGCTTAAAACTCAACCCTCATTCAAGTAACAACCAACATTATATTATTATGATAGGGTTATCGCAGATTTTATAATGTCAAAATTTATTCACGTATCGAATGACTTGTTATTACCCTTTAAACTCGTGAATTACTTGTTAAGTAATGATAGGTAGTGTTGCCATCATTGGTGAATCTTTTATTTTAAAAGTTTCAACTTCATCATACTCGAATTAGATATTACTAAATCTCTATTTAGAGGTTTAGTTAAGGGATCCACCAAATTCTCAATTGACTTAACATAATTTATGAAAATCATTCCACTCTTAATTAATTTCCTTATGTAGTCATTTTTCAGACTCACATGTCTAGACTTACCATTGTATACCTCATTATATGCATTTGCTAATGTGGCTTCACTATCACACATGATATATATCGAAAATGTATTTTTTGGTCCCAAAAGTATCTCATAAAGAAGATCCTTAAACCACTCAACTTCTTTTCCCGGTACCTGATAATGATACAAATTCAGATTTCATAGTTAAGTGTGTAATACATGTTTGTTTCTCCTCCAAGAGTAAACACCCAACCCAAAGCAGACTTACTTTTCCCCATGCTAGATATCTAACTAGTATCGATAATTCCTTCTAATATAGCCGCGAATTTAGAATATTGTAGACCTAAGTTCTTAATTTTCTTTAAATAGTCAATGACTTTTCCAATGACCTTCCAATATTCATTACTCGGATTACTAGTAAACCTATAAACTTTATTAATTACAAATTCTATATACGGTCTTGTGCATTGAATTACATACATTAGATTCCCTACAACACTTGCATACTTCAATTAAGCAATTTCTCTTCCGTCATTCTTTATACGTTTTAAACTTGAATTAAGAGGGGTATTGAATTCTTTTATGTTCAAATGTTTGAACTTATTTGTAATATCCTGAACTTCACATCACATTTGGCGAATATGATTCATGTATTCCATGCTATTTATAATGTGATTTGCATCAATTTTCTTAATTACTTTATCTTAAAATAATGCATTTGACTATTGAGGTTTTAAGACCTTGGTATGGTTTTAGCCTTTTACTGCTTGACCTAGGTGGTGAAATTTACATTGAGCTATGGTAGTGAAAAGATTAAGTTGGGTGTTGGAGATTGACTTGCCAAGCAATGAAAATATTGAAAAGACCGGAATTAGTATCGACAAAGTTGCAAGTTCTCCAATCGATTAGGTAACCTCAAACCCTATATAGGTGATTGACACATTTGGGACATGATGGATGAAGTAAGATGA